>PVIU01027638.1:0-20146 GCA_004026605.1 Ondatra zibethicus | reverse complement strand
ATCAACCTACCTCAGGATCCAGCAATACCACTCTTGGGAATATACCCAAGAGAAGTCCAATCATACTACAAAAGCATTTGTGCAACTATGTTCATAGCAGCATTGTTTGTAATAGGCAGAACCTGGAAACAACCTAGGTGCCCCTCAATGGAAGAATGGATCAAGAAAGTGTGGATTATATACTCATTAGAATATTACTAAGCGGTAAAAAACAAGATTCAAATTTGACCTTGTACAAAGTCACCTGCATTACTCTCTTTTATAGGTCTGAGCCTGAGTTTCATTTGCATCAGAAAATTCTAGCTAAGCAAATTCTTCCATGTAAAGAACTGCTTTCTATAATATTTTATCCCCTTTTGGATGAGTGTGGTGGTTATGTGTCCTATATGCTGCTAGTATATATGAATGGGCCAGAGGAAGACTTCAAGTGTCCTTCTCAGTGTATATAAAAAAGGGATTCATTATGAAATTTTCATAAATATGCCAGTGTACTTTGTTCTTATGTGTTTCCCTTCCTTCTTTGTCCTATTTTATAAATCGTTTTCCTTAGAGCAAACTGCACTCTGCTTACCTATTTCCATGTTGTGTACATTTCATTACTATCTCTTGCCCTCCCCCATCACCCACCCCACTTAAAATATTGACTTCCTTTCTCAAGATCTATCTAGTTTTCTGACACAACCTTTCAATGCGTATTTCAAGACTAGAGAACAAGGCTCCAGACAAAAGAGTTGCCTACATTCCCATAGTCTAATCTAATTCTGATAGATTTGAAATACTTAAAAATTATTTACTTGAACAAATAAATAACTGAATAATAATATGTGCTTACTGGGTTCTATAGCTTCACAAGAAAGAAAGATCAGGGATACAGAAGACTTCACTTCTGGTGGCAGTCTGTTCCTCATCAGTGACATCTCCTGGCTGCACCTAATAGAAGAAGAAAGAACAAGTTCTCACAGCTTCCTTATAAGAAACTTGGAAAGGCCCAACCAATCTCTTACTTCTGCACTAAGGCATGTTGTATCAAACACTTGTGATACGTCATCACTAAGACACTGGGATATGGGTTCATAAAGTTTTCAAGGACACAAACTTAGCCTCCTACAATAAGTCTCTACAAATCTTTATGTTTCTCTCATACACAAAATAAAAGTCTCATATTATCATCTTTTAAGCATGAAGAATGGGAGGGGAAGAAATTGAATTCAGAGGCTATGTTTTCATATAGGTAACAAAATGTTCATTCATAGTTTATTTACATCTTGACAGTTATGAATCATAGAACATACTTATTGTATCTAGCATATAATGTACTGCAAAAATGTAGCTTACAATAATATGTATTTTTTATATCTGGGGAATGAAGTACATGTCAAATTCTAAAAAATTTTATAGTCAAAGACTATAGAGCCAAAGGAATATACATATAGACATTTGTCAGTTACAATCCAATTGTCAAAATCAAACCTAAGATCATCTTGACAGCAGAAAGAGGAAAACAACTTGCTATGTATACAAAGCAACTGTCCAAAAGAAGAACATGACATTTCCCCCAAGTACTAGAAGTTACAACATGTACAAGTAAAGCCATAAAAGGAAAATAGCTGGCCAATACTATTCTATCTGCTAGACAAATATCTGGCCAATATTACACTATCTCAAAACAAACAGTTGGCAAGTACTACTCTATCTGCAAGACAAACATCTGTCCAATACTACTCTATCTGCAATACAAAATTGTCCTCTGCCCACACCTGTGAGAAACATATGGTTTCCCTGCACAGAAATAATATACATACAATAATAACAATAATTATTCTTTCTACTACACACTATATTTGAACAGATACGTTTATAAAGACTGTCTGGACTACAGAGGAAATATTAGAGACAGGAGGAAACTTCTGGAGGTGGCAACTATATTTATTACCAAATATAGTAATACTTTTGAGGAACATGTCTACATCAAAACATACTGAATTGCATGATTTTAAAACCTTCAATTTAAGGGGAGATAAATCACATACCAAACAAACCTGTTAAAAAAGAAAAATGTTAAATCTCCATAATTTAGTATAGCAAGACAAAAATATCTTGTGACTACAGAGCTGGTATTCTTATTCCAAGTGTTTCAATATTTTCTCCATATAGCATTTCTTATTTTTTATATCTCGTGATATTAATGCTTGGCTCTAGAGGTCTCTTGAGAGTTACTTAAACTGCTCTCAGAAAAGATTATCATATTTTAATTCAAAGTCCCCTAAGGGAATGAGGAACCCACCTGTCCTAAGTACATATCTCACTCTGGTATATCAGCTATCCCAAGAGACTTCAAAGACAGGAAGCCATTTGCTGGAAGAATATGGCTGCAAGCATGATTGACTTGGGAACAAAATCATTGCTCAGCTTCAGTAGCTGCTTATGTAATTGAGCTTGCAGGTGGAAAGGCAGTAAGTCATTAGCTTAGTTCTTATTGATTTATAGATCTTGGTTCACCTTCTCTCTTTGCAGGAGCATAGGCTTATCTTCAGTACAAAGAAAAATTATAGCACACTTAGATTATAGAGCAAGTTAACTTTATTTTCTGTGGCTTCTTTATAGAAGTTGAAGGAGAATATTCACAGAATTTAAATGCTTAGAAAATCAATGCTGTAGAAACTGTGTATCCTTAGGTCCCAAACCTGAAAAAAGTGAATATCTGGTAGTTAAAATCATTAGAGAATAAAAATGAAGCAGCATTGATATGAGAAGTTAAAGCAGACAGAAACAATTGAGATGACACTAATTACAAGAGGCAATATCCTTAAAATGTCCACCCTACATTAAACAATTTACTGATACAAGACAGTACCAATTCTATATTTTACAGAATTAAAAAAGAAAACCACTAACCTATATATACAACTGTTGCAATCTGCTGGCCTACTCTGTTACTTGGGTATCTCTCCCTTTAAGAGACAATTCCCACCCACTCCCAATCTCTCCCTTCCCAGCAAGGCAAGCAGATCTTCTACCTCCATTCCCTCCTGCCTCTCTCTGTCCATCCTTTTTTTGAAGAGGCAACTTCTGCCTCCCTCCCTTCTCCCTTTCCTCCTTCTTCTCCCTCTCCTGCCCCACTAAATAAACTCTAGTCACAATCTCTCTGCCTCTTACCCATTGGGGTCCCCACCAACCAGGAGACCTGACAGGATTGCATCATCATGAATGATAACATTGGTTCATGACTTGGCCAAGCATGCAAGGACCCTGGACCTGGACTACTTTTGAACTTCCTGTGTATGCTCCATCACTGCACACAACACAGACTAAATGGTAAGGTTCTCTTTCCCAAGTCAGCTTTTGTTGACATTCATCCCTGCTAATTCCCCATGGCTGAGGACTGGGATTACATTTCTCATTTCTCAGACTATAGTTCCTCAGCCACTTGGAGTGGTCTTGTCCTATCCTCTGAGTTGATGAGCCTCGACCCTCACTCTATTTCAAAGACATTTTCAGACAGCTAGCCTTTGGGGCTTGTCTCTCTCTCTCATGTCCTCGGCCACGGAAAACAACTTTGCCTGACTTACAGATTCCTAACCTTACCCACATTTGCACTAACAAATGGCCTATATACACCTTAAATAACAACCTAAAGTGGGAACTTTCTAATTTCTATTAGCAAACAGGCAGGTGGAAAGTTTCTGTCCAGCGATGTTAAACTCTGTCCCACCAGCATCTCATGCCTGTCCACTTAACCTTCACTGGGCAATCACCCACACCTGCTTGTAAATGCTCCTTTTCTTACTCCTATTCCTTTTCTTGCTTCTATTCTATCTTTGCACTGCTCCTGCTAGTCCTGCGGGAACCAGCAAAACTGGTTGGATCCATGAGGTGTCTGTTCCAATCCCAACCCTCGCTGCTGGCAGTGTTGAGTACTTTTCCTGTCTACTTCATGTATGAAAAAATGTATAAATGATGTGGCCACAAAGATGTGATTCTGTTTCAAATGTATTTTTTACACGTCCTCTATGTCTTTCTTGTTATTTGTATCTGTTTAAAATTCCAAAAGTGGCTCTAAAAATATGGTTTTTCTGTGCAACACATGAGTGCTGTCATCTTGACTAAGAGTAAGGAGGGCAGGTCAGATGACCTCACCACCATATTGACTAAGGACAGATAAGGCAACCAAGTCGCCATCTTTACTAAGGTATTCCTCCTTGGCTTGTCTCATTGTTTACTTATGTTTTTGTCTCTAAATTACATTTACTGACTCTGTTACATGTACGTTTTGTGCAGTGGCATGCTTTCAGTAGGGCCCACCAGAGAATCCACTTCACCCAACTCCTGCTTAGTATATGTGTATGTATATGCATATGACTTTTGAGTTAACTTCATGTGTGAATATAAATTAGCTTTAACTCTGTGAGTATATGTGTATGAAACATGGCTACTTAATGTTAAGTACATGTACTTAATGTTAAAAATGTTTTAAGTAGTCAGTCCTAATGATCTCTATTCACTGTATCTCATTCCAGAATAAGAAAGCAATAAGTCTCAAATATTTTAAATTGATGTGTACTTTTAAATCTGTTACAACATACTGTATATGTAATCCAACTCTGCTTTAAAATACATTCTGTATAATGATAAAATTTTAAGGTTATAAAAATCTATTTCAGATGAACAGAAGCTACCTACAGCCTTTCCTATAAACTGTGCTCCTCTATTGCCAGTTCTACTGTTAAGCTTTTACTGAAAACAGTTTTTCTACTTTGTTTTCACAACTATAAATATCACCTGTTGAGAGCCAGTACAGTCAAGCTTGAACCCAGCTCTCCAGACAGAGCCGATAGTGTAGTCATTGCTTATCTATACCTGATAAACAGCCTTCAAGTGCTCAGAGATCTGGGGAATACATCATTTAAATGTCTAATTATTAAAAGACTTTTCATAACAGACAGATTGGCTCCTAGTAGCAGCACCCTACTTCCTCCAAAGAAGACAGAGGACAGATGGACACAGAACACCATCCACTTGCAGTTCAAGTGAAAACGCTGGGAAAAACTGTCTTTCATCTAAAATCCTCAACATCTCCAGACAGTGGAGAGAATCTGCTGGAATCTACAGCCTAACTCATAAGGATCTTCTAAAACCTGGCAGGCCCTGCACTAAACAGCAGAAGGCAAATGTAGACCGGATGTACCTACACTCAATTACCATGGAGGACGCTGAAAAGTGGCTCTAGGTAGCCAACCAAGTAAGTTCTCTGTCATTTTTTAAATCAATAACTCAAATAAAATTTTATCCTTCTCTAAGATCTCTGATGCAGGTTGACAGCTGAGAGGTTTTGCCAGTTTAAAAGGAAAACCTCACCAAACAAATTTTAGCATAACATCTTACCATGTTCTAAATAAAGGGTGTTTTGTGATATACAATGCAAGTTATTAAGGTGTGTACCTGCAAGTTATAAAGGTCTGAGGACACATGCAAGTTATCAAATTTCTTGCTCCTGCTGCCTTTCATGTCTTAACATTATCAATAAAACGCTGATAATTTTGGTGAGTGTTACTGCTACCACTACTGCAAGATCAAGATTTTAAATTCTCTTTGGTTGTTTTCTAAAGATACTTTACATGGTACAAAAACATTTGTCACAGTCATTCTGGCACAAATATGCTGATGTTTAAACAATGTATGCGTCTAAAACCTATGTTTTACAAACTCAAAGAATTCTTGTGAGTTCCAGGGAGCTGACTGAAAGATTCACCTTAAACAGTCAGATAAACCCCTTTCTCAATTCCCTGGTCCTGATACCTTCCTCAGTTACCAGGACGTAAAGAAATTTTTTTTTTCTTCCTAACTTAACCTTGTCCTTTGCTCTGCCAACACCTTGTCAGGTCCAAGAGACACTGGACAGTTCCACACTACAAATCCTGGACAAGAGCAAAGCAATCAGCTATCTGAGGACATGACCAACACCCAGCTTTCTCAGGTTCCCCAAGACTCCAACATCCAAAAGTAATTAGGAAGCAGTCTTGAGAACCCAACGCTCCCATCCCCTTATGCTGCTATGCCTAACTTCTCACCTTTTTATTAGAAGAGAAAGGTGGGAATGTTGTAATCTGCTTGCCTGCCCTGTCACCTGAGTACCCTCGACCTTTGAGAGACAAGCACTAACCACTCCCAATCTCCCCCTTCCTACTGAGGAGGCAACTAGATCTCCTGCCTCCAGTCCATCTCTCTCTCTCTCTCCCTCTCTGTGTGTGTGTGTGTGTGTGTGTCCATCCTTCTTCTGAAGAGGCAGCTTCTGCCTCTCCCTTCCCCCTTCTTTCTTTTCTCTCTCTCTCTTTCTCTCTTTTCCACACTAAATAAACTCTATATCTAAGTTCTCTCTGTATGTCATATCTGTCTGTCTTTCACCTGTCTTTCATCTGTAGGAGTCACCAACATCATGAATGATAACAACAACCATAAAAACTACTGATTGGCTGAAGTCATCTTCTAACGCATAAGCTCACAAAGTTGTATATAGAGTTCTATGAAGCTAGTAGGGCAGTGATGTTTATTTCTACATGTTTAGATTAATATTGAATTCCATGGTGTTTGGTTTGGAAAAGAAAGAAAGCCAATATTAAAAACATTGAATTAAATTTTTGTTGAGCACTCAGCTCTAAAAGGGACATCTATATCAAGGCCCCCACACCCTTGAACATCATTGTAAGGAAAGGAAGAAAAAGTTTCAGAGCCAGAGGGTGGGGAGAAGTTCCACAAAACTCTGCAATCCAGATAGAACATAGCTGTTACATTCATGTAAACAGCAGCCATGAATCCCAGTATAAGATTGGGCTCTGCAATACTTCATCATGGTTGGAGAAGTATGAAGCCCTATCCCTCTCAGGAGATTTATTGACTGCTGATATTGGAGGAAGAATGTCATTTGCTTCAATGGTATAATCACTGAAAGAAAGTACTCAGAGGAAGGGAAGAAAAATAACAGGGTATTGAGGACATTAATTTAATCATAATACATGGATGCACAGATGAAATGGTCAGAAATAAAGAAAAAGATATATTTTATTTCTTTATAAATAATACTAATCAAAATTTCCACTTCCTCTCTTCTTTCCTTCCCTCCCACTCAGTTGATATCCAGTTATGCTAGCACCATTTGTTCAGTTTTATATTGAGGTCTTTAATCTACTTGGACTTGAGTTTTGTGCATGATGATAGATAAGGGTCTAATTTCATTCTTCTATAGGTTGACACCATTATGACAGCACCATTTCTTCAAAATGCTGTGATTCTTCCATTGTATAATTGTAGCCTCTTTGTCAAATATGAGGTATTCATAGGCTTGTGGATTAATATCTAGGTCTTCAATTCGATTGCATTGGTCAACATCTCTGTTTTTATGCCAATACCAAGCTGTTTTCATTACTGTAGCTCTGTAATAGAGTTTGATGTCAGGGATGGTAATGCCTCCAGAAGTACCTTTATTGGTATAGGATTGTTTGGGCTATCCTCGGTTTTGTGTTTTTCTGTATAAAGTTGAATATTGTTCTCTCAAGGTCTGTGAAGAATTTTGTTGAGATTTTGATGGGGATTGGATCTAGAGAAAGCCAGTAGCTGGGGAGACACCCCGCTGAATGGCTGAAAATGTTTAGGGAAATGGATGGGGCCTGTACTCTGGTCCTGGGACCATCCAGCCAGGCAGGCACACACTTACCCTTCTGGATGTATCTCCTCAGTACAGGAGCAGACTCTTGCTGGGCCAAGGACCTTGCAGTCAAAAGGGTGGGCTTGGGGGGGGGGCAGGGTCATGTGGAACAAAGAAGCCCTTGCAGCAGGAGCTAGAGGGGGCCTGTACTCCATTTCTGAGACCTTCAGATTGGGCGGGCACACACTTACCCCTCTGGACGGATCTCCTCAGTGCAGGAGCAGGGCTCTGAATGACTTTCAAAGATTGTTAGGAGACATTTCCCATCTATGTTCAGCTGTTGGGATAACACCTGATCTAATAGTTTATTTAAACAAAACCTTAGATGGTGACAAAGACTTAAATAGTCCCAGGAAAATTAACAACTGAAGCAGAAAAGGAATTGATTGTTGTTGAAGAAAATATTACTGGAGGCGCATATGAATAGGGTGAATCCAAATCTTCATTGCATTCTAGTCATAATGCCTTCCAGAATTTCTCCTACAGGAATTTTAATGTAAAAAGAAGATTTTTTTAGAGTGGATCTTTTTACCACGTAAATGAAGTAAAATATGAAAACTTATGTGGAAAAAGTCTCTGAATTAATTATAAAAGGAAAATTGAGACTTCATCAACTAGCAGATATAGACCCAGCAGAGATTATAGTCCCTTTTACTACTGATGAAATTAAAAATTATGGGAAGACAATGAATCTTGGCAAAGAGCTTGTGCTAAATTTTTAGGAAAGATTAATAGCAATTATCCCAAAAGTGATAGAATTAACCTTATAAAGAGAACTATTTGCATCCTTCCCTGCATTGCACTGGACACACCAATAACTGGAGCCCATACATTCTATACTGATGCAAATACATCAGTAAAGGCAGGTTACAAATCAGAATATTTAAGTAAGGTGGAACAAAGCCCTTATAATTCTGTCTAAAAGGCAGAGTTACATGCCATTCTCATGGTATTAAGGGATTTTAAAGAACCTCTCAATACAGTTAATGGTTTGCAATATGCAGAAAGAGTTGTCTTGCATTTTGAAACCACTGAATTTATAACAGATGACACAGAATTGACTTCATTATTCATAAAAATTCAAGATATAATCAGGAATAGGTTTTGTCCCATAAACATAATGCAATCTGATTCATTATGGGTCTGCCAAATTCTCTACCACAAGGTAATTCAGAAATTGAGTATTGATTGGCAGTGTGTTGAAGGCCTCATAATTTCATAAGAAACATCATGTCAATAGCAAAGGTTTAAAGAAAGAGTTTATGGTAACAAGCTGAAGAGATTATAAAGAGATGCCCTACTTGCTCTTTCTATAACCAAACACCATTACCTGCAGGGACTAACCCAAAGGGTACTCAAAGAAATGAAATCTGGCAGATGAATGTCTTCCACTTTACAGAATTTGGAAAATTAAAATATGTACACCACACCATTGACACTAATTCAAGTTTTGAATGGGCAACTGCTTTGAGCTCAGAAAAGGCTAATTCAGTAATCACACATTTATTAGAAGTTATGGCCATCATGGGTATACCTGCACAAATAAAGACAGATAGTGGTCCAGCATATGCCTCTAAGAAAATAAAACAGTTTTTTTATTATTATAATGTAAAGCATATTACAGGTATACCAAACAATCCTACAGGTCAGGCAGTTATAGAAAGATCAAATTGAAATATGAGGGATATGTTAAACAAACAGAAAGGGATGAAAAATACCCCCACAAATAGATTACATAATGCTTTATTAACCTTGAATTTTCTTAATGCTAATGAGAAAGGTACAACAGCTGCAGAGAGACACTGAAAAATAGAAAAGTCTTCTGAATTACATCAGCTGGTGTATTTCAAGCATGTGGAAACCAGGCGATGTGCTACATTGGGGAAGAGGTTTTGTTCTCACAATGGAAACCAGGAGATATGCTACATTGGGGAAGGGGTTTTGTTCTTGTTTCCAGAGGAGAAGAAAAGTTATGAATGCCATCAAAATTAATAAAGATTTGGTTTAGAAAAGAGAAATCTCTTGAGAAAGAGAAATGATGGCTCATCCACAGAGGTGACAACCAATTAGGTGGTAAGGAAACCTCATATGGGTTGGTTCAAGGTTCTGTTCTTGGCTTTGCCAGAAAATATTCATCTTCAAAAAGTCAAAAGACCCTGTACATCTATATGCCTAAAGAGGAAAAGATAATTATGCAGATAGGATCATCATGCAAAGAGAATTATGACTTATGAGGACAGGTTGTCTGAGGGTAAGAATCTCTGAACATAAATTAGAGTAATGGTCATGAATCACTTAAAAATTAAAGCTGGCTTTGGAATTGGACAAGGGGTCTGTCCTTTTCTAAATCCAAGCATGTTGTTAAAAGAAAAATTCAGAGTTTCTGTCTCATGTCAGGAGCCATCCGGTATGGGACAGATAGAAGAAAGAATTTAGAAAAAAAAGTTTACTTTTCTTCATACCTATTTTTGTTTCTATCATACCTTTCATTGAATATATTCACTGAATAAATAATGTTTAAGTTTCTTCAATGAACAATGAATTTTCCTGCAGTAATCTTTGAAGTTTCCAGGAAGAAAATGGGGCCCCACAATGACATCTCCACCTGGTTGATATGACATCATGATGTTGATAGCGCTACTATAAGATCTGTTTTGGGTACCGGCTGCTCAATATGGTTCCAATTTGGTTAGCTGAAATGATACACCTTTATAATGTTCTGGCCAGAACTCCAAATAGGAACATCAGGAAAAACCCTACCTAATACTCAAAGACTATTTGCAAATATAACAGACAGTAACCTTGAAACTTAACCATCATTTTACTTTCACTGGATCCCAAAGAAAGAACATCATTCCCATGACAGATGGAAGTAATTATAGAAAATGACATCCCCTCTCCCAACAAAGTTTGTCTTCAGGGTTAGGAATATCAATTAGGGGTTGATTGTAATTGGTATATGGTTGGGGATTAGGGGTAAATTATGTAGGCTTAGGGATCTCTTTGGAAAAAAATGGAAAATTGGATGGGATAATAGATTAGTGTGAATTTACTCCCACTAATAATAATAGTGAGTAATAGAGTGAATACTTGTGAGCTATTATTTATAGGCAATTTACATAGGTATAGATTCCTGTATATTGATACAAACTTAAATTATATTGAATATGTTCCTATTTTTGTCTACAATATTTGTATACCTAAGCAAAGTTATTTTGTCATATTATATGGCTGCATGCTTCTACATCTGCTTAAGAAATTTTGTATATTGATCAATTTTGAAGTCATTGTCTTCATTTGTTGCACAGTTGTTTTAAGATTAATATTCTAATGTGAAGTCTTAGTCTTTAAGTTATAAGAATTATAGGTCAATAGTCATCCATGTTTGTCATACTTATAGTTAGACTAATGAGGTTCTTTAGATACATAGAGATTTCATTCTCCATAGGTAGGCAATCTCTGACCACTTCAAAGAGCTGTAGAATATGGTATTTAAATAACTTAGCATTCTGTTGATGTGAAACACTATTGCTCCTGGCAGCACTAATCTATTCCTGATAGAATGTTGAGCACTGAAGACACTCCACTTGGAGCTGTTTTCTTCATGGCAAACCTGGCTTTTGGGCAAGGAACTTCCCATGCATTAACCACTGATAAAACACATGATGTCCATACAGGACAAGCAGGATACAAGAAAAAAGACTGTCAAATCCTGCCAAGACAGGGTAAAACAGTTTTGAAAAATTTACTGCCTCTAAAAATGGTCTGGATAATAGATGGTTCTGAGGAGGACAGAGAGAGCTGGAGGAAACAAGCTCCACTGGGAGCAGAAGCCAGGAGCAAATCCAGCCCTGGGAGCCAACCCAGTCCTGGGACACTGAAAGACCAGGAGTAAGCCAACAACCTGACTCAGAGTCTGCGACCTCCACCGGAACTGGATTGGGACTGAAGCAGTTACCTAAGACACAGAGAGAACAAGCATGACCAGGAGCAGAGCCAGGAGCAAACCAAGTCCTGGGACATGAGTGGATCAGGATTGACCCAGCAACCAGATCCAGAGCCAACAATCTCCACCAGAACAGGTACAAGGGAGTAACCGCTGAACAAATGAGCCAGAGCCAGAGCTGAGGATCCTGATGTGAATCCAGGACCTTCAAGGGAGTAGACCTAAGCTAACATCCCAGTGGGTCTGGGTGAGAATCTAGGACCTCCCAGGAACTAAGCTGGAGCCAGGACCTCTGTCAGCCTGGGTGTGAGTGAACCTGGGTCCTCCAAGAGAATAGGCAGAAACCAGAGATCTCTGTGGGGCCAGGCTCAAGTCTGGGACCTCAAAGAGAGTAGGCCTGAGCCAAGTCCTCTGTGGGTTCAGGTGTTGGTTTGGGACATCAAATGGAATAGGCAGGAACCTGGAACCACTGTGGGTCCCAGCACGAGTCTGAGACCTCTGAGGACGTAAGCAGGTTCTCTTACTTCTGCAGGTTCAGGCACACCCAAGCCTGGAACCTCTCAGGCAGTAGACTGGAACCAGAAACCTTTCCAGGTCCAACTCCAACCCAAGGACTTCTGCAGGAGGGAATCCAGACTAGGATTTACAGATATAGGTCAAAGCCAGTAACCTAAGCCAAAGTTGCCCTGAGGCAAGGAACTCTACCTTGGGCAACAAATTACACAGGAGTGGAATTGAATGAGACTCCTAGGACAGAGAGAGCCAGAGGATACAAGCTCTACTGGGAGCAGAAGCCAGGAACAAACCCAACCCTGGGAGCCAACCCAGTCCTGGGACACTGAAAGACCAGGAGTGAGCCAACGACCTGACTCAGAGTCTGCACCCTCCACCAGAACTGGAGTGGGACTGAACCAGTTACCTAAGACACAGAGAGAAGAAGCACCACCAGGAGCAGAAGCCAGGAGCAAACCCAGTCCCGGGACATGGGCGGATCAGGACTGAGCCAGCAACTAGATCCAGAGCCAGTGATCACCACCAGAACAGGGACTTCAGCAAGAGGAGATCCAGACCAAGATTTACAGAAACAGATCAAAGCCAGCAGCCTAGGCCAAACTAGGCCTGAGACAGCAAACTCCAAGGGAGCAGACCAAAGCACAGGAGCACTGACCTACTTCCAGGAATAACCAACAGGGTAACTAGAACTGTGACACTGACTGTACCATGAGGAACAACCATCTGAGCCTTTGGATTCACTGGCACCTAGAAGATTATTCAACAGAATCTCAGACAGCCCCAACCATACCTATTAGAGGAAAAGTTGAGTAGAAAAGATAAGATCACATACTACACCACAAAGAGCAACACAATACCAGTAAAACCTAAAGACCCTACAAAAGTAAGACCTGAACAACCAAATATGGATGAACCAGAAGAAAATGATCTAAAAAATAACCTCAAGAGAGTGTTTGAAATACTTAAAGATGAAATGAGAAATTACCTAAAAGAAATGGAGGGAAAAAAATGAACAAAAAATTGGAAGATATCAGCAAATCACTTAAAGAAAACCAAGAAAAGGAATTCAAACATATAAAAGAAACTATTCAGGACTTGAAAACTGAGATAGAAAAAAATAAAGAAAACATAAGCAGAAGGAATTATAGAAACAGAAATCATGAGAAAAAGAGCAGGAACCACAAATGCAAGTACGAACAACAGAATACAAGAAATGGAAGAGAGAATCTCAAGCGCTGAAGATAAAATGGAGGAAATAGTCTCATCTATTAAATGTTAAGGAAAACATTAAATATAACGAAAGCTTAACCCAAAATATCCATGAAATATGGGACAACATAAAAAGGGCAAATCTAAGAATAATAGGTATAGAAGGAAAAGTTCAACTCAAAGGCACAGAAAATTTATTTAACAAAATCATAGAAGAAAACTTTCCCTACCTAAAGAAAAA
This sequence comes from Ondatra zibethicus, assembly GCA_004026605.1. Lineage (NCBI taxonomy): Eukaryota > Metazoa > Chordata > Mammalia > Rodentia > Cricetidae > Ondatra > Ondatra zibethicus. The sequence goes on along the minus strand of PVIU01027638.1, from coordinate 6,538 downwards.
TATGCCTATGAAGATACAAGAGCTTACAGAACACCAAATAGAATGAATCCAAAAAAAAAAAAATCCTCTCACCACATAATAATCAAAACACTAAACATACAGAGTAAAGAAAGAATATTAAGAGCTGCAAAGGAAAAAGCCAAGTAACATATAAAGGTAGACCTATCAGAATTACACCTGACTTCTCAATGGAGACAATGGAAGCCAGAAGGTCATGGTCAAGCATTATGCAGGCATTGAGAGACCACGAATGCCAGCCCAGACTACTATACCCAGCAAAACTGTCGATCACCATGGAAGGACAAAACAAGATATTCCATGACAAATCTAGATTTTACCAATACCTAGCCACAAACCCAGCCCTACACAAAATACTAGAAGGAAAACTCCAACCCAAGGAAGATGGCTATACCAACAAAAACACAGACAATTGATGATCTCATTACAGCAAATCCCAAAGAGGAAAAAAAATCCACAAATTAGCATCACCAACGATGAAAACTAAATTAACAGAAGATAGCAACCACTGGTCATTAATGTCCATTAATGTAAATGGACTCAACTCACCTATAAAAAGGCACAGGCTAACAGATTGGATACAAAAACAGAATCCATCCCTCTTCTGCATACAAGAAATGTATCTCAACCTCAAAGACAGACATCATCTCAGAGTAAAAGGTTGGGAAAAAATATACCAATAAAATGGACCCAAGAAACAAGTGGGTGTAGCTATCCTAATATTGAACAAAATAGACTTTAAGCTAAAATCAGTCAAAAGAGACAAAGAAGGACATTTCCTATTAGTCACAGGAAAAATTCATCAAGAGGAAATTTCAATACTGAACATGTATGCCCCAAATACAAGGGCACCCTCATATGTCAAAGAAACACTTCTAAAGCTTAAATCATATATTAAACCCCACACACTAAGAGTGGGGGACTTCCACACTCTCTCTCACCACTGAACAGGTCAATTAGACAAAAAAATGAACAGAGAAATAAGAGAACTAACAGATGTTATGACTCACATGGACTTAACAGACATCTATAGAATAATCCATCCAAACATTAAAGAATATACCTTCTTCTCAGCACCTCATGGAACCTTCTCAAAAATTGACCACATACTCGGTAACAAAACAAATCTCAACAAATAAAAAAAAAATTTGGAATAACCCAATGTACCTTATCCGATCACCATGCTTTAAAACTAGAAGTCAACAGCAATACCAGTTCCAGAAAACCCACAAACACATGGAAATTAAACAATGCTCACCTGAATCAATGGGTCAAGGAAGTAATAAAGGGGGAAATTAAAGAGTTCCTAAAATTCAATGAAAATGACCACACAACATACCCAAGTTTATGGGACACAGTGAAAGCAGTGTTAAGAGGCAAGTTCATAGCACTAAATGCCTACATAAAGAAGCTGGAAAAATCCCACACTAGTGAATTAACAGAACATTTGAAACTTTAGAACAAAAAGAAGCAAACTCACCTAAGAGAACTAGATGGCAGGAAATAATCATATTGAAAGCTGAAATTAACAAAATAGAAACAAAGAAAACAATACAAAGAATCAATGAGACAAAGAGTTGGTTCTTTGAGAAAATCAACAAAATAGACAAACCTTTATCCAAACTAACCAAAAGGCAGAGAGAGAATATCCAAATTAACAAAATCAGAAATGAAAAGGAGAACATAACAACAGACAGGAAGGAAATACAGAGGATCATCAAGTCATATTTTGAAAACCTGTACTCCACAAAATTGGAAAACTTAAAGAAAATGTACAACTTTCTGGATAAATATCACTTATAAAAATTAAATCAAGACCAGATAAGCAAATTAAACACACCTATAACTGTTGAAGAAATAGAAACCGTCATCAAAAGTCTCCCAACAAAAAAAAAAAGCACAGGAGCAGAAGGTTTCAGCTCAGAATTCTACAAGACTTTCAAAGAGGAATTAATACCAATACTCCTCAAATTATTTCACACAATAGAAACAGAGGGAACATTGGCAAACTCTTTTTATGAGGCTAAAATTACCCTGATACCCAAACCACAGAAAGACAATACTAAGAAAGAGAATTACAGACCAATCTCACTCATGAACATTGATGCAAAAATACTAAACAAAATACTAGTAAATCAAATGCAAGAACACATCAGAACCATCATCCATCATGACCAAGTCAGTTTCATCCCACAGATGCAGGGATGGTTCAATATACGAAAATCTGTCAATGTAATCCACCATATAAACAAACTGAAAAATAAAAACAACATGATCATTTCATTAGATACCGAAAAAGCATTTGACAAAATACAACATCCCTTCATGATAAAGGTCTTGGAGAGAGTAGGGATACAAGGAACATACCTAAACATAATTAAGGCAATATATAGCAAGTCAACAGCCAACATCAAACTAAATGGAGAGAAACTCCCAGCGATTCCACTGAAATCAGGAACAAGACAAGGTTGTCCACTCTCTCCATACCTATTCAATATAGTTCTTGAGGTCCTAGCTAGAACAATAAGACACCAAAGGGAGAACAAGGGGATACAAATTGGAAAAGAAGAAGTCAAACTCTCACTGTTCGCTGATGATATGATAGTTTACATACGTGATCACAAAAATTCTACCAAGGAACTTCTACAACTCATGAACAATTTCAGCAATGTAGCAGGATATAAGATTAACTAAAAAAAAAATCAGTAACCCTTTTGTACACAAATGATAAAAGGGCTGGGGAATAAATCAGAGAATCAACACCCTTCACAATAGCCATAACAGAATAAAATATCTCGGAGTAACTCTAACCAAACAAGTGGAAGACTTGTGTGACAAAAACTTTAAATCCTTGAAGAAAGAAATTGAAGAACACACAAGAAAGTGGAAAGACCTCCCATGCTCTTGGGTAGGCAGAATTAATATAGTAAAAATGGCTATCCTACTGAAAGCAATCTACAGATTCAATGCAATGTCCAGCAAAATCCCAGCAAAATTCTTCACAGACCTTGAAAGAACAGTACACAACTTCATTTGGAAAAGCAAAAATCCCAGTATAGCCAAAACAATCCTGTACAATAAAAGAACTTTTGGAGGCATCACAATCCCTGACTTCAAACTCTACTACAGAGCTACCATACTGAAAACGGCCTGGTACTGGCATAAGAACAGAAAGGAGGACCAATGGAACCAACAGAAGACCTGGATATCAATCCACACATTTTGAACATCTGATATTTGATAAAGAAGCAAAAAATATCAAATGGAAAAATGAAAGCATATTTAACAAGTGGTGCTGGCATAACTGGATATCAACATGTAGAAAAATGAAAATAGACCCATATCTATCACCGTGCACAAAACTCAAGTCCAACTGGATCAAAGACCTCAACATAAAGCCAGCCACACTGAACCTTATAGAAGAGAAAGTGGGAAGTACACTTGAACGCATTGGCACAGGGAACCACTTCCTGAATATAACCCCAGCAGCACAGACACTGCGAGAAACATATAATAAATGGGACCTCCTGAAACTACAAGCTTCTGTAAAGCAAGGACATGGTCAACAAGACAAAAAGACAGCCTACAGAATGGGGAAAGATCTTCACTAACCTCACATCAGACAGAGGTCTGATCTCCAAAATATACAAATAACTCAAGAAATTGGACACCAAAAGATCACATAATCCAATAAAAAAAATGGAGTACAGACCTAAACAGAGAACTCTCAACAGAGGAGTCTAAAATGGCTGAAAGACACTTAAGGAGATGTTCAACATCCTTAGTCATCAGAGAAATGCAAATCAAAACAACTCTGAGATTCCTTCTTACACCTGTAAAAATGGCCAAAATCAAAAACACAGATGATAACTTATACCAGAGAGGTTGTGGGGAAAAGGGAACACTTCTGCATTGCTGTTGGGAATGCAAGCTGGTACAACCCCTTTGGATGTCAGTGTGGCGATTTCTCAGAAAATTAGGAAACAACCTTCCTCAAGACACAGTAATACCACTTTTGGGTATATATCCAAAGGATGCTCAATCATGCCACCAGGACATGTGCTCAGCCATGTTCATAGCAGCTTTGTTTGTCATAGCCAGAACCTGGAAACAACCTAAATGCCCCTCAATTGAAGAATGGATAAGAAAATGTGGTACACAATGGAGTACTACATAGCAGAAAAAAATAACGACAGCTTGAATTTTGCAGGAAAATGGGTGGAACTAGAAAACATTATTTTGAGTGAGGTAACTCAGACACAGAAAGACAATTATCACATGTACACATTCATAGGTGGTTTTTAAACATAAAGCAAAGAAAGCCAGCCTACAAACCACAATCCCAGAGAACTTAGACAACAATGCAGACACTAAGAGAGACTTATGTTGATATAATCTACATTGGAAGTAGGAAGTATGAAAAGACAAGATCTCCTGAGTAAATTGGGAGCATGGGGACCTTGGGGGAGGATTGAAGAGGGAAGGGGAGAGGCAGGGAGGGGAGCAGAGAAAGATGTAGAGCTCAATAAATATCAATAAAAAAATGGTCTGTCAGTTACTCTAGGCCTTAGCCAAAGCTGGTTGCTCCAACGTTGCAAATGAGACTTTGGGTGATTGCCCAGGTAGCCAGTTGTCTCTGTCAGTTGTTGCACATTTTGGAAGTTACTTGATTGCACTTCTGGCTTACTCAAGTAATATTATTTCCCTTCTTGGGTCTTTGATGGGGTCGAAGATTAGATAGTTACTTTCTTCTCATGACCTGGCCAAGTTATTTATCAAACAAGACTTAGACTCCTTAGGATAGGATAATTATTGAAACATTTATCACGTTTCTTGCTTGATATTGTTTATACTGGTTGTAATTCTAATTTTTATACTTGATATTTGTTCTTATTGTATATAATCTTGTATTATTTTAGAGCACTCTTATTTAAATAAAAGGGGGAGGTGCTGTATGGAATCCTTTAGCCAGTAACCTTTATCTTACCCATGAACTTGGGTGTGGCCTCTTATACTATAAATGCCAATGTAAAGCATTAGCCTGCTCTCTCTTCCAGCTGCTGGATGTGGTTGATGATTTCTTGTTTGAGCAGAGGACTGTGATGTATGAGTTTACCCCTAAATAAATAACCCTTTATTATACTCAATTCTGAGCTAGTGTGGCTTTTTTTTTTTTTAGCAACTGTCTTCACCCTCCCTCTAGTCCTCCTAGTTCTTCCCCATTCCCTCCTCCTCTGGATCCTCTCTCATTAGAAAAGAGAAGGCTAGGGAATTTGAATGATGGCTCAGCAGTCAAGATAGCTCAGTGATTAAGAGTCCTGGCTGCTCTTCCAAAGGACATGGGTTAAATTTTAAGCACCCATACGGCAGTTCCCAAATGGATATAACTACAATACTAGGGGCAGCTGGCATCCTTACACAGACACACAGGCAAGCAAAATCCTATGTACATACATCCATAAATAAATAAGTAAATAAATAAATAAATGAAGTGGTAAAGAAATAGGTAATTGTTTAATGTAAGGAAAAGAACAGGCTTCTAAGAGATAACAACAAATGATTACAAAGTATAATATAATAAGATAAAACAAAAACAATCACATTAAAGTTGACAAATCAAGCCAACAAATGGAAAAGAACCCCAAAAGGAAGCACAAGAATACATAGAACAACTTGTTCACACACTCAGGAGTACCATAAAAATAGTAAACTGGAAGCGATATTACATATGCAGAGGACCTGTTACCTGTAGGCCTGTGTTTCTTGTTTCAGTCTCTGTTAGTCCATATTAGCTTTACTCAGTTGATTTAGAGGGCCTCGTCTGGTGTCCTCTATCTCTTGGGCTCTTAAATTCTTTTAGCCTCCTCTTCCAGGTGGTTTCTTGAGACAATGGTTGCACAAAGTTTGTGGGAGTAACAAAACAATGTCTGATTTGACTTAAGGCCCACTTCACAAGATGGAACCCATACCTGACACTGTTTGGATGACCAAGAGTCAGAGACTAGCTAGCCCAGAGACCTATGGTAAAACTAAATACTACTGGAAAAGTTGTAATAAAATGATTGCTAATGATATTTTGCTATACTCATAGATCAGTGCCTTGTTCAGCCATAATCAATCAGATAAGCTTCCTCCTATAGAAGATGCAAAAAATACAGAGATCCTCAGTCAGAGGTCACAGGGAGAGAGAGAGAGAGAGAGAGAGAGAGAGAGAGAGAGAGAGAGAGAGAGAAGAGAGAGAGAGGGAGGGGACAGGGGAAGACCATGGAGAACACAGCTCTAGATGGTAGAAAAGCATCTGCTTCCTAGAAAAGGAACAAATATTTCCATCCATTTGCATGCAAACTTCAAGATGTCCTTGTTTTTTACCGCTGAGTAGTATTCTAATGAGTATATAATCCACACTTTTTTGATCCATTCTTCCATTGAGGGGCACCTAGGTTGTTTCCAGGTTCTGGCTATTACAAACAATGCTGCTATGAACATAGTTGCACAAATGCTTTTGTAGTATGATTGGACT
>PVIU01027637.1:0-20171 GCA_004026605.1 Ondatra zibethicus | reverse complement strand
TATAAACTGATTGGCCCATTAGCTCAGGCTTCGTATTAGCTCTTATAACTTATATAGCCCATTATTCTTATCTATGTTAGCCACATGGCTCAGTACCTTTTTCAGCGGGGCAGGTCACATCCTGCTTCTTCTGTGGTCTGGGCAGAACTGGGGAAAGAGCTTTCTTCTTCCCAGAATACTCCTGTTTTTCTGGCCCCACCTTTACTTCCTGTCTGGTTTTCCCACCTATACTTCCTGCCTGGCCAATCAGCATTTATTTAAAACATGATTGACAGAATATAGACAATTCTCCCACACCAGGGTAGAGGCCCAAGAGCTGGCAGCTGGTTGTTGGCAGAGTGAGGCCTAGGATTTGGACCTCCTGATTCTGTCCTCTGGACTACCCTCCCTTTGGAAGTGACTAACTAGGGGTTTCTCTGGAATGCCTATGTTTTCCAAAGAGGCCTTGGGCAGAGCCTCCGCGGGACTTGTCAGTCTTGTCCTTGATTTGCAGGTGGCCCCTTGCTGTATGAAGGCATCAGTCTCACTATGAACTCCAAAGTCTTGAACGGCTCCCAGCGGGTGGTGATGGATGGTGTGATCTCTGACGATGAGTGCCAGGAGCTGCAGAGACTGACCAACGTAAGCGTCACCCCGCTTCCAAGTGCTTCCCTCCTGGGTGCATCGGTTCCTTTTACCCTTAATTGTCACCTCTCATCAGACACTCGACCACCCTGACTAACTTCGTCTTGTCTTCTGGGCCCATTAGGCAGCAGCAACTTCAGGAGATGGCTACCGAGGTCAGACCTCTCCACACACCCCAAATGAAAAGTTCTACGGTGTCACTGTCCTCAAGGCTCTCAAGGTAAAATCCATCCTGGCTCTCTGGAGCATGGGGCAGGGAGAATCTACTGACCAGGGAGGAGGAGGACACTCCAGCTCTGGAGGAGTCGGGGTGGGAGGTAGATAGGGAGAAGTGTCTCATTGCTGACATTGTAGCTGCCGGGGAGTGAGGATAAGGTCTGCCAAAGAGATTTCCTTGTAAATCTTGGCTGTTAGATGAGGCATAATAAAAATGAGGCAAGTGAGATGAGATGGGTCCCCAGGCGTGTGGGCTGGCTGTGAATCGGGGCTGATCCCAGAGGCCGTGTTCCTCAACAGGGTACATGAATTATGAAGGAGAGAGGAGAGGAGACTGTCGGGTGTAGTGAACAGAGAGCTTGCCCCTTCAGCAACGGAAGGGAGGTGCTCTCCGTATGCAGCCTGTACCTCGAGGAGCGTCAGGGCAGCTGACCACCAGTGTTCTTTGCAGCTTGGGCAGGAAGGGAAAGTTCCTCTGCAGAGTGCCCACATGTACTATAATGTGACAGAGAAGGTTCGGCGTGTCATGGAGTCCTACTTCCGCCTAGACACACCCCTCTACTTCTCCTATTCCCACCTGGTGTGCCGCACTGCAATAGAAGGTAGGCCTCATCACCCCTGCAGCTTCTCAGGAGTAGGCTGTGCCCTGCCGCTGCACTGGACACTAAGGACATGGAGAAGAGGGCATGGTCCCCTCGTGCTGGCTGAGAAGCCTGCGCAAGTACTTAGGCTGCAGCCCAACATGTTGAATCTGGCAATAGCGTGGAGAAAGATCCTGTCAACTAGCCAGGGGTCAGGTGGGAAGTTTGCAGGATGGATGTGTTTGTGGAGTGCACAGGAAACAGGAAGCCCTGCAAGCCAGGGAGACCAGTTCTATCAGAATGGAAGCACCAAGGGAGCTAAGAATGTTGCCAACTCACAGAAAACCATGTTCTGGAGTTCGTGTTGTCTGCTTTCACCTGGTCCTGCACTGTGCTGCAAGCAAGTACTCTCTTAGTAACTGTTAGATACCAGTCTTGTGTGGGAGCTAGGGCATGCAGTCAGAGAGGTACAAGACCTTGTTCTTCTCCTTGATAGACCCTGCGCTTCCCTGAGCAGGGGTGAGGCAGAGCCAGGCTGCAGGGAGCAGGGATCACTTGTGGCCCACAGCCAGCTCTGTCCTGCTGTAGCGTTCAGAAGACTGGCACCAACGCCTCCTTGGAAGGTGGCCGGCCCTTCTCTCTCCCTTCGGGTGTTAAAAGCACGAAGAAAATCTGGACACACCAGGAATGTGTCAGGCACTTGGCTGCGTGCCACAGAGCCTCAAGGTGGAGGAGTGCTGGCACAGGGAGGAGTCAGCAGACAGTGGAGGACTTGGCAGAGCCTTTGTTTTTAAAAGATGGATCTTGTTGCTGTATGTTGTGAGATTGGAAGCAGGTGGATCAGAATAGAGGCAGGGGAGCTGGTCAGCAATGACCATAGGGGGTGAGGATGAAGGTTAGAAATTTGGAAGTGGCAAGGAGGCAGAGAAAAGAGATGCCCAGGAGAGGTGTAGAGGAAGACAGGCAGGTGCTGGTGACTGGCTGGACCCGATGAGGCAGCATCTGCCATCCCCACACAAAGTGTGCCAAGGTTTACACTAGAGGAAGGTGTGATCCACTGGCATTTACAGTCACCATGTCTGTTCTCTTTCCACATTCTCTCCCTGTGTGGTTCTCCGCCCATCCCCAGTCCCAGAGCCCTACTTCTCTGGCTGCACTATGCTGCTTTTGTTGAGCTGCGCCACCTCTCCTGCAGGCCTGCTGGAAGATGGAATCAATGTACCCTGCGCCCACCAGCTTCCTCGGTTTACCGCTACGGTCCTTCTATTTAAGAAAGTCTCTAGCTCTCTCAGGATGATGGCACTCAGCCCAATCTACTTTGTTGGCATCGCTAAGCTGTGGCTTAACCAAAGACTCTTCACAGCCCAGTCCATGACAGTTCCATAGACTCACATACATTTGAGGGCACTCCTCTGTCCCCTGCCCCATGTATCAACAAGAGAGTCTCTCACTGTGTCTCTTGTGTGTCCTACTCTAACATGGATTCTCTTGACCTCAGAGTCGCAGGCTGAGAGGAAGGATAGTAGCCACCCAGTCCATGTGGATAACTGCATCCTGAATGCTGAGACCCTCGTGTGCATCAAGGAGCCCCCTGCCTACACTTTCCGGGACTACAGGTAAGTGCACCACAGGGGGGTGCCAGGGCACTGTGCTTGCCCTTGAAAGTCCCTCCATGTCCTGTACTCTGCCCCCCACCCTTGGTGCACACATGCACACACAGGCAGAGGCAAGCTGTCTGCAGGGGCCAGTCCTCACCCTAGTTTCCACATAGGAAGACTGTCCGTAGGGGAAGCCCTCAGGAAGGGTGTGATAGGAGGGCATGTGGGGTTGGGCACACAAGCTCACTAGCTAGGGTGTGATGGAGTCTCCGAGGTGGGGTGGGGGACCTTGTGAGATGTGTATAGCTTCAGAAAAGCTTCTGGCCTCCAGCTGCTGGCTGAAAGCACACAGTGGGGGCTGGAGAGAAGGCTCAGAGGTAAAGAGCACTGACTGCTCTTCCAGAGGACCTGAGTTCAATTCCCAGCAGCCACAACCATCTGTAATAAGATCTGGTGCCTTCTTCTGGCCTGTAGGACACATGCAGGAAGAACCCTGTATACATAATAAATAAAAATCTTTAAAGAAAGAAAGCACACAGAGGAGGGTTCCAGGGAGCAGGGGATAAGCTGTGTCTGGATTCCCTGCCTTCCCAGTGCCATCCTTTACCTCAATGGGGACTTTGATGGAGGAAACTTTTACTTCACTGAACTAGATGCCAAGACTGTGACGGTGAGTGCTCCCCTGTCCTCATTCTCGGGGACAGAAACCCTGTTCTTTAGAGCTGATGTCCCCAGTGTACAGAATGACCACTGGGCTTCCCCCCAGTGGTACCTGTCCCCAAGCCCGGGACTTTGGGATATGGCAGCTCTCCTTTGACTGTCCTCTGGTCCTGTCCTAATTACCCATCACTCTCCTGAGACCTTTTCCCATTTCTCCTCTTTCCTCTCCATAGGCAGAGGTGCAGCCCCAATGTGGAAGGGCTGTGGGATTCTCTTCCGGCACTGAGAACCCACACGGAGTGAAGGCTGTCACCAGGGGGCAGCGCTGTGCCATCGCCCTGTGGTTCACACTGGACCCTCGACATAGTGAGCGAGTAAGAGCTATGTGAGGCCTGCCTGTCTGTTTCCAAAGGCTCTGGGCCCTTTCTCTGAGAAGTGCTGCTAGTGGGTCAGTCAGAAGGAGTTCTGGGCTAGGAACTCCCCACCCCATGCACTTACTGCAGGCATTGCTGCCTCACCCTCCCTGGACCATCCTTTTCACATGTGAGTAGGGACCAGCACAGGCATGATGTGAGTCCTTGGTTCACTCCTTGGACCCTGTTCCAACTACCAATGCCTAGGCACCAAAGTTTAGGCCAGCTGGGAAAGGAGGTGGTCCTATGGCAGCATTGCCATTGTTCTCTCTGGAAGCAATAGCTAAGAGGATGGGGGTGGGTGCTTGCTGAAAAATGGTTTGCCGTTGCAGGACAGGGTGCAGGCAGATGACCTGGTGAAGATGCTGTTCAGCCCAGAAGAAGTGGATATCCCCCAGACGCAGCCCCTGCATGACGAACAGGGCTCCCCAAAACCTGGAGACAAGTCTCTGTCAGACAGAGAGTTGCAGCACAAAGATGAGCTATGACAGCAGCTAGGTCACACGTGGGTGTCATTGGACCCATGGGAACTCTGTCCTGCATCCTGGACTTCCCAGCCTCTCGGCTGCAGAGTGAGGGGCTCTTTTGTCCACTCACCAGCCAAAGGATCCTGCCCACAGCCTTCCCCATGGTGCTACTGTTCTTAGAGTGGACGCGGCAGCAGGGCGCCCCTCCTCCGGGCTTGGCTGAAGGCTCAGGACATAGGCCCTGGGCCTATAGGACTGGGGCCTATGTAGGCAGCTGCCTAATGGCAGTATGATATTTAAATGTCTGTATAGACAACCAAAGAATAAATGATTCGCGTTTTTTTCATTTAGTGGTTTGTTCCAAGAGAGGAAGTGTTTCCATTCTACACCAGAGACCATGTTTGGTAGCAGTTTCTCTGGCCAGTGTGTAGTGGCCCATGCTACACAGGAAGGCCTGGCCCAGTACCCAGCAGGGTTACTTCCTGTGCAGCCTCAGGCCAGATGCTGAACCCAGGTACAAAAGGGGCATCTTGATCCTCACTGTGTCCACCTTCTGCTGGACCTGTGTGGCCCAGATGCAGCACTGAGTGTGACAGCACTTCATAAACTGTAAAGCCGTGGACAAAGCATCCAGGTTGTTACTAATCCTTTCCTGGCAGAGAGCAGCAGTCAGCAGTGCTCTGGCATGTTTGCTTCCTGCTCTGCTGGCCTCAGAACCTGTACCTGAGAGCCTCGTGTGCAGGACGATGCCCTGAGAGACCAGAAACACAGAACTGGAGATTCAGCTCCTCTGGCCACACAGCCAGCACCAAGCCTTCACCATGCTTGAGATGCCACAGGACAGAGTGTAGGAACCTGCACCTGAACAATCATTAGTCAATCAGACAATATTTATTTAGTGAGCAGGAGCCTCATAATTGGGATCATGAGGGAGCAAAGCAAGCCTAGTCCTCACAGAGCTGTATTTTGTAGGAGATACGTAATAAATGTGTAAATATCATAAGTGTGGTTTGTATAGCCTAAGCCTTTGCTGTAGAAAGTCAAGTCAAGGCCCCAAGGCAGAAGAAGCAGCAAGAAGTTTGATGAGGGGCAGAAGAGATGACTCAGTAGATAAGAGCCTTTGCTACTCTTTGCTTCCTGGTACCCATATCAGGTGACTTTTAACCACCTGTTTCTCCAGCTCCAGGGACTCTGATACCCTCTTCTGGCACCAACACAAACATGGCATACACACCACATACAAATAAAAACAAAAAAGACTAATGCAGGGGCAGAGAGTGGACCAGGAAGAGAAGGGCAGATGGGCAGATGCTGAAGGCCCCAGCAGGGTTTTGAGATTGGAGCATCAGGATGTGATACCATATTAAAAGTCTCGGGTGTCAGGCAGCGGTCCAGGCGCATGCCTTTAATCCCAGCACTCAGGAGGCAGAGGCAGGCGGATCTCTGTGAGTTGGAGGCCAACCTGGTCTACAGAGCGAGTTTCAGGACAGGCCTCAAAGCTACAGAGAAATAACCCTGTCTCAAAAAAAAAAAAAAATTGCTGGGCGGTGGTGGCGCACGCCTTTAATCCCAGCACTCAAGAGGCAGAGGCAGGTAGATCTCTGTGAGTTCGAGACCAGCCTGGTCTACAGAGCGAGTTCCAGGACAGGCTCCAAAGCCACAGAAAAACACTGTCTCAAAAAAACAAAAAAAAAAGGGGGGGCTGGAGAGATGGCTCAGTGGTTAAGAGCACTGCCTGCTCTTCCAAAGGTCCTGAGTTCAATTCCCAGCAACCACATGGTGGTTCACAACCATCTGTAATGAGATCTGGCTCCCTCTTCTGGCATGCGGGCATACATGGAGACAGAATGTTGTATACATAATAAATAAATAAATCTTTAAAAAAAAAACAAAAAAAGTCTTCTTGGGTAATACATGGAGAAGAAGCTGGTGGGATGTGGGATGTTGGGACAGGAATGGAGACAGCCAAATGGGCTGAGTGGTGAAGGAGAGGAGGAGGTCAGGGCCAAACAATAGAAGAAGGTGCTGAGGGGTTGTCATGATGGATGAGTAGAAGCCTTTGGAAATTAAGCCACTAGAGGCAGAGAGGGGGCAGTACTGTTGGAGGAAAGTGAGATGTGGCCAGCAGGAGCCTGGGTTAGTGTGCTAAGGGTGAGTTTGAGGGCATGGTGTGTGAAGGCAGGAGAGGTACACAGGGAAGTCAAAAGATAGCTCATCTAGAAGTTTAGAAAACAGCAAGAGAAATGTGTCCTGACCCCACCACCACCATGTCGAGGTTTCAAGAAGCAACAGTAGTGTGTTGGAGCCAATGAAGTCCTGAGTGAATGTCATCATTGGCATGAGCATGGCCATGTCAAAGACCCCAGTGCTTCAGACCCATAGAAATGGTCTGAGTACGGATGTACAGATCAAGTTGGTGGTGACACATGGTGTCCAGAAGCTGACCAAGATAAGAGCTGAGATCCTGTGTGATGGTGCTTGCCTGGAGCCACAGCTTCAGAGGTCAGAGTCCAGGGGCAGACCTCTCAAAGTAAGAAAAACAAAATGAGAATTGAGAGTCTGCTTCTGTGTCTGACAACAGGGAAGTCAGAATTTCCCAGAGATGTTTTAGTGAGGTGGGGTGTGTGAGAGATGAACGAGGGAGGAAGGACTTAGCAACTCTTTGCAGCAGTTAGCTGGGTGTGGAGGCAGAAGGGTGAATGGGATGGCCAGGCAGACTGCCTCTCAAGCTGAGACGGTACTGGCAGGATGCTCCAGGCCACGTGGTCACCACTCCTGTTACCACTGTTGGTCCTTTCTGTCTGACCTGGGTGAAGCACTTGCTGTATAGAGGACTAAAGGATAATTAAAGAAAGGAGTATGGACCTGGCCTGGGCCCTGAGCTGAGGGATAATCTCAAACATGAAGTACGCGACCAAGTTGTTTCCTCATTAAGATGGGGGTAGCCCATGTACTGAGCCCAAGATGCCCAAGAATATTTGCAAAAGAACTCTAACACAGCACCTGACACAATAGAAATGATTCCACAGGGGGTGGAGTGAGGGGAAGGTGGGGGAGCAGGACAAGGGGAGGGGAGGAGAGGGAAGGGAAGAAGAACGGGGATTGATATGTAAAATTAAAAAATAAAATGAGGGCTGGAGAGATGGCTCAGTGGTTAAGAGCACTGGCTGCTCTTCCAGAGGTCCTGAGTTCAATTCCCAGCAACCACATGGTGGCTCACAACCATCTGTAATGAGATCTGGTGCCCTCTTCTGGCATGCGAGCATACATGGAGGCAGAATGTTGTATACATAATAAATAAATAAATCTTAAAAAAAATAATAAAATGAAAAAAAGAGGGAAGAAATAAGAAGCAATTCCATACTACAGAACTCTACATTGGCCTCATCCTGGTTTTCCAGAAGTTTCTATATTGGGGCAAATGGGTTTTTGTTGCAAGAGACAATTTTTGGTTGGTTGGTTGGTTGGTTGGTTGGTTGGTCAGCTGGCCAGTTGGTTTTTCAAGACAGGGTTTCGCTGTGTAGCCCCGGCTGTCCTGGAACTCACTCTGTAATAGAGCAGTTGGCCTTGAACTCAAGGCCAACTGCTTCTGCCTCCTGAGTGCTGGGATTAAAGGTGTGCGCCACCACCACCCAGCTGGCTTTTACAATTTCAATGCATGCTAACAACATACTGACAGCAGCCTGCCTCTTTCGAGCTCACCAAAGGTAAGATGTTTTCAGTGGCAATAGGACCAAGGTAAATGTATGTAATTAAGCTTGGGAGACTCATCCAGAAGCCATGAGTGACGGCAGGGTCCCAGCTGAGATGCAACTGCGCACGCTTGGCCTGTGTTAGGAGAGCATGTAGAAGAGCAGGTCAGCCAGATGAGGAAGCTTGCTTGGGATGGAGACAGCCTGTGGGAGTGTCACTGGCATAAGGAACAACTCGGCAAACCCAGGGAAGATATGGGCATGACACTCATTGGTCTCTGGTGCCTATGGAAGCTACAGAGCTGGGGTAGGGGGTACCAAAGATCTGTACACAGTGTTGTTCCCAAGGAGTAAAGATACCATTAGACTGCCCCGTGCACTGCAAGGTGTCCTTGTCCTACTTAGACAGTGGACAACCCGAGACTCCTAGTGCAGCTTCAAGTTGTTCATGGGCCTTAAGAGGGAAGAAGACAACATGCCAACTGCAGTGGGTGGGAAGCTGCAGAGGATTGTGGGATTCCAGTTTGGCTGCTCAACTATGCCTGGACAGGAAGAGCAGCTGAGGTTGGTACATGGTTGATTGTCTTCCTTTCTTGCTGTGTGACCTAAAGTGAGTCATTTTTGTCCTGAGCCTGTGGCTGTTCAAGGAACTTAACCCAGTTGGGGGGTGGTAAGGTTGGCACCATTTCTGAACCTCCAATTTCTCATGGCACCTACAAGGAAAATAATAGATTGCAGCCGACTGAATCAGACCCTCTTAACCAGCCATGGCAGAGGACAGTAGACCAGTCCCTGGTATTACAAGAGGAAAAAAACAACGAACCTTCATACCAGTCCATCAATGATCAACACATACCTACCAAGGCCACCCTCAGCTGGGCACAGTAGTGAAAGAGGTGACAGCCAGTTCCCAGCCCAGCTTTAAGCATTCTGCCATGCCATGATGAAGCAGCACCAGGGAAGACACATCCTAGGACCAATATCTTGGGGACAGCTTTGGTCAGTCACTGTTATGGCAGTTTATGGTCCTAATAACCTCATGAGCTAGACAAGCAAATGGTATTACCCGTATTCTTCAGCTGAGGACGAAGACAAGCTGGGGACTTGCCTAATATTAAGGCTTTTCAGTAGTCGAGGAAAATCCAGTACCCTCCAGAAGTGAAAGCATTTTATTTTAAACTGTGACTTGTGTCCACCCAGGCAGTTC
This sequence comes from Ondatra zibethicus, assembly GCA_004026605.1. NCBI lineage: Eukaryota > Metazoa > Chordata > Mammalia > Rodentia > Cricetidae > Ondatra > Ondatra zibethicus. The sequence continues at coordinate 10,713 of PVIU01027637.1, read as the reverse complement.
TAGTTAGCTCTGATAAGAGGCTGGGCTGGGATCCCTGAGCTCTCTGCATGCCTGAGAGTCACTCTGATGCAGGGCCACCAAGAATGGTAGGTTTCCTAGGATGGAGAAGCTATACCAGGCTAGGGAACTTCTCTTCAGAGAAGGACTTAAATTCCAGATGAAGCATTGGTGCAGGGAGGCTGTTGGGGAAGTGGAGAATATTTAGATAGAACAGACCCAAATCCTCAAATAACAAACGGAAAAGCAACTGGGAGAGCTTCAGAGGAGGATGTAAGAATCATGGAGGCTTATGCTCAGCAATGGTGGTGCACGCCTTTAATTCCAGCACTTAGGAGTCAGAGGCAGGTGGATCTCTGAGTTTGAGGCCAGCCTGGTCTACAGAGCAAGTTCCAGAATAACCAAGGCTACATAGGGAAACCCTGTTTCAAAAAGAAAACAACAAAGAAGAATCATGGAGGTTCTGGGTCCTAGGGTGGGGCTTGAGGGGATGCCCAGAATGGAGACACAATCAGGCAGGCATCCTGATGCCCTCAGGCTTCACATCTGGGACACATTAGCTCTGCAGACGGTGACCATCTTCCCGTCTACCTCAGCTCTTACATGTCTGAAGGCAAGGGTCCCAGCTAGTGCTATGTGCACCCCCGAGGCTCCAGGACTCAGGTATCTGACCAGTGTTCCCAAGCTCAGAATGAGTCCTGATTCTTCCTCACAGAGGCCAAGGCCCCTCTTTAGGAGGGAGGGCCATGTCTGACCTTTTCAATAGGTAGTCCCTCTGCCGCCCCTAAGCATCCTCTCAGTTTCGCAAAACATTGTCCCTTTAGGGATGAAGACACTGAGGCTACACAGTCATCTCATTTGGTGGGAACATCTTATGCCTCCCTCCAAAAAAAAAACAAAAAGGTAAAGACAAGGGAAGAGGCCATAGAAACCTGCACCACACACATCCCAGTTATCTGCCTACCCTGGAAGGCCTACTTGAGGTTAACAGGGTCTCACTGTCCCCCAGGAGTCTTTTGCTTTTATCTTCTGTCCCACTCTGGGCTCTGGTAACCACCCCCTCCTTCTTTTAATTCTAGTGTTTTTTTTTATGCATGGCGGAAGAATTTGAAGTTGGAACCATCTCTGTCACCGCTCTGGATGGACCCCATTGGTATTTTGGGATTGGTAGGCTACCCCAAGAAGCAGGTCCTGTGTACACTGGAAGTCAGAGGGATCCAGTGTGTGACACTGTCTACCAAACAGCAGTCACCCCTTGCCCAGCTCCCCCCAGGTCCTCCTAGCTCAGAGCTGGAGCTGCAGGCCATACCAGGGCCCACGCCCTGATCGGGCATACAGGCTTGCCATTGTCTGACAGTGCAGGCACCCCCGTGAAGAATGCAAAGCAGCAGGCTGGGGGTTTGTCCCTGCAGTGGGGGCTGAGGCTGTGGGGGAGGAAGCTGGCCATGTTGCAGCTCAGGAAAGGCAGTGGGATGCAGGGGATGCAGGGAGGCGGCTGGGAGGCTGGCCGGAGTGGGAGCAGGGGTGTAACATTCTTCCTGCACCCATGCCAAGCCTGTGGGGCTGAAATGGACGTGAGAGGATTGCTAATGAGACCCAGGGGAGTTAAACATTCCCTGTTCCTGAGGGCTGAGTGAGAAGGGGCAGACAGGGGTCTAGGAGGGGGCAGCCTGAACCCCAGGAATGTGCAGAGGCCACTGCCCCTGCCAGGCTGCTCTGGAGCTAGAGGCCCAGGCCTGCTGTCTCAGGTGCCAGCAGGAGCTGCTGAGCAAGCCGGCAGAGGGATTAACTGGCTGAGCAGTTCTTCCTCCAGGCCCACGCCAGATGCTGGCACAGGTCTCCCAAGCTCCCCATCACGTCTGAAGCTGGCTTGCAGCCACTGCTGGCCCGGTAACTGTGGGGTCCCTCTTCTGACTCCTCAGATCCCAAACAGACCCTACAGCACATGTTTCCTGGTTTGGTCTCCCTTTATTTTGCCACACATGTCTTCCAGGTACCCAGGACTCTTCTCAACACCTCATTCTAGCCTAGTCTCTGCACATTTGGCCTCAGAGCCCCTACCAAAACCTAACTCTGGGGAGTAAAGCTCAGTGGCAGAGTGCTTGCCTCACATGTGCAAGGCCTGGTTTTCATGCCGAGCACACACACACCCAAGCACACATACATATACATGCACACATGAGCACGCATGCACACACACAAGCACACTCAAACACACATACATGCACACACGCACACACATACACAATTACGCACGCATACACACACAAACGAGCACACACACATAAGCATACATGCACACACATACATGCGCACACATACATGCGCACACACATACAAGCACACACACACGAGAGCACACACGCACGTCTAACTCTAGTTTTTCCTGCTGTAACTAGAATCTCTTTTCTTTTCCATCCTCAAGTCCGTGGGCAAGAAAGCCCAGGTTTGGGTCAGGGACGAAGGCACATCAAAGCCTGTCTCCACCAAGCTGGAGCTTGGCATAGGGATTAGAAGAATTCTCACTGAAATTACACTCCTGAAAGGGTTTCCCTGGTTGGAAAGGCCTTGAGAGTCCCTCCTCCTAGCCCCTCCCTTCCTTACTCTTGAGGCAGGGAGGGCAAGGGTACCCCATCCTGGGCACTAGGTCCCGCCCTCCACCCCCAAGAAGCTGGGCAAGAGCTCAGCCTGGGACTGGCTGTGGGCGGGTTTTGGCCTTTTCCAATCCCTGGGCCGCCCCCTGCATTCTGGAATCCAGAAGCCACTGCCTTTGCTGGGCTGACTCTGGCTGGCCGGTCAGCTGTCCCCTCTCCTTCCCTACTCCTGTGCCACTTAGCTTCCCTGTTGCAGCTATTACTCTCACCGTGACCACAGCGCTCCTCAGGCCCCTGACCCATCTCTGAGCCCTGGAATCCTCAGACTCCTCCCTGGGCCATGGCCAACTCAGGCCTCCAGCTCCTGGGCTACTTCCTAGCCCTGGGTGGCTGGGTGGGCATCATCGCCAGCACTGCCCTGCCGCAGTGGAAGCAGTCCTCCTATGCAGGCGATGCCATCATCACTGCCGTGGGCCTCTACGAAGGGCTGTGGATGTCTTGCGCGTCTCAGAGCACGGGGCAGGTGCAATGCAAGCTCTATGATTCGCTTCTGGCCCTGGAAGGTAGGCTTCAGGCGGGAGCCTGGGAGGGAACTGGGGAGGTCTGGGCCAGGCTCGCCGGGCTGCACACTCCAGCCGGGTGTGATTCCCTAACTGCTGTCCTGTGTACACTGGAGAGTCCAGGCCAGCCAGGTCTCTGGGCTCTGGAGAGGCATCAGTACAGGAGGCTGGCAGACTGGGCTCCCTGTCCCGACACCATAGCCTCGCTACTCACCCAACCCTTTGCACTCTGATGTTCTCCTGTGTAACCAGGACACTCACTAATACATAGGACATGGGAGGGTGGACTGAGATGAGGGGCTGGCTCCATAAGCCTGTTAACACCATCTGCTCCTCTTCTCTCCATATTCCATACTGACAGACACACGCACACACACACAGAGATGTGTACACCTCACACAGATGGACACAAAGCACTAGAACACACACATAAACACACAAGCACTAGAACATACCCACGCACATGCTCACATACACACCTGTTCCTGGGATGTGGCATTTCAACTGTCAAACTGGCTCACAGTCAGACACTATTACAGCTCTGACCTTGGCAGGGCCATCCCACCTGCACTCCAACAGGGCTCTGCAGGTACCTGAGGAGAACTGCCACCAGCCAGCCCCACTGCCCACTGATCCAGGCAGATCATTGGTCCCCTGAGCTGTCTGCAGCCTAGAACTGACCAGCACACCCATAGAGAAGCAGGCAGATAGCTCCATGGATGATTGACAGGGCTGCCGCTGGTGACCACGCTGGGCTTAGGTGGACATCACACTCTGGGTTCTTTCTGAATTGGCAATCCTGAGCGGCACCCTGCCCTATCTTCTGCTGCTTGGGGGCGCACCAGACCCGAGAGAAAGCAACAGAAGAGCAAAGTCAAGCTATCCCGTCACTCAGCACCATTCAGAGGAGCCGGTCAGGGCCAATGGGAATCCCCCCCAACACACACACACATACACTGTTCTCATACACTCACGTCTCTTCTCACTAGCAGGCAAATGGTCGGACCTCTTTGGGCTTCTGCTCAAGCCCCTCCACACTGGGTTCCTCCCATTCCAGGTCCAATTCCTTGTTGCCATCCCCTCTGAGTTCCCCACTGCTGCTCAGTACCTCCTCACTGTTCCAGGTCACATCCAGTCAGCTAGAGCCCTGATGGTCATGGCTGTGCTGCTGGGCTTTGTGGCCATGGTGCTCAGTGTCGTGGGCATGAAGTGCACTCGGGTTGGAGACAGTAACCCCATCGCCAAGGGCCGCGTGGCCATCTCCGGGGGTGCCCTCTTCCTCTTGGCAGGTGAGTACCCTGCCTCCTCTCCCCTCTTGACTATGCGGTTAGCCCGCCCATGTGGCTGGCAGGGCCGGGCAGAGCTGAGCACCCCCCCCTTACTTGGTCCTTAGGTCTCTGTACCTTGACTGCTGTCTCGTGGTATGCTACCCTGGTTACCCAGGAATTCTTCAACCCCAGCACACCTGTCAACGCCAGGTGAGTGCCGGAGCTGGGCCTCCTTCTTATCTGTCCTCCCCTGGTCCCAGTTGTCACTTGGAAGAGGAACTAGGGAATGGGCCCCAGCTAGTTTCTGAGAAAGGAGAGTCACATGAAGGTCCTTGGGAGGGACAGGAGACCTGCTGAGAACATTCTGGTGCAGCCAGGCCCCTGAGCAGCCCAGCGCCCTAGCTCTATGGGTCTGAAGTCTAGCTCTATGCTAGAGTGATCTGGGTCACTTGTGATTTAACCTTTTCATGCCAGAACCAGCTCTCCTGTGGTTCTTCTTTTTTTTTTTTTTTCTCCCGAGACAAGATTTCTCTCTCCTGTGGTTCTGAGGCTCCAAGGGGTGATGAGGAAAGAGGCTTGGTACAGGGCTCAGGATACCTGGCGGTGTCACTTCCCCTGGCGGCAGCAGGTCAAGGTGGCTTCCTGGAGGAGGCGGCAGAATGGGAACAGGGGCACTGGTAATAGGAGACTGGAGCAAATGGGTAGCTAAGGTAGTGCCCAGCAGCTATGAGGAGAATTTACCCCTCAGCCTGGGTGAAGCCGCAGCTGCCCTCTGCTGCAGGGAGGAGGCCAGCCCAGTGGAGCAGCTGCTGCCTTGGCCTCCAGTAGAGGGCTCTGGGGGAGGGAGGTAGTGGCGGGATGCAGGCCATGTACTTGGGAGCTACTGTGGTCAGAATCGGTAGGGTTAAAGGCATGGGGGAGGGACTTTCAGAAGAACCTGAGTGTACCTGGTTCTTCCCTTCCTCCTAGCCCAGCCAGGAGCAAAGAAGGATAGTTCCCAGTCCAATATCCTGCCAACTCTGGGGAGGAGGGGGATGGGAAGGGATGCTTGGGCTGCCTCTGTGGGAAGGCTCAATGGAGAAGACAAGAGAATTTGGACGAGAGAGCTGTGCCCTGGGTAGGCAGCTACAGCACAAAGACTTGCCACGCAAGGTCTATCCCAAGGAGACAAGCTGGCACTAGGACCATCACTTCAGGACTCCCGGGGCTGCCTGGGCTCAGTCCTGGGAACACAGTTAAGCCTCTGTCTACCCTACAGGTACAGGTCAAAAGATCCTTCTGGTTGGGGTGGAGGGTGAAAGGTGAGCATGGAGAGGGGTGAAGGGGAACAACCAGGCAAATATCCCAGTCTGGAGGTCCCATATGTACTGGGCTCTGAAGGTAGTTATTCTAGGAGGGGAAGAAAACTCTGGAAGAGCCAGGCTGGATGTAGAGAGCCCAGAGGATCAGACAGAAGAGCAACCATCTCTAGAGGGCAGCGAGAAGCCACCCTAGCTGGATGCTGGTCGTAGACCAGACCGTGACTGGGAAAGAAGGCCACAGATTGTCCCGATGCATCCATCTGGATTTCTGTATCCATCCCTCCACCAGCCAGATGAGGAAATGAGCCCGAACTGCCTACCTAGACTTGAGCTATGTGCTGTGAACATGCTAGCCGGGAGGGAGGCAGGACGAACATTCACCCTAGTTCATGTGGAAAGAAGGAGGAGGCCTGTGGATATTTTGTGGGCTGTCTTCTGTCCACCAGGTGCTGGTTGGGACCAGGCAGGTCTGGGGTTTGCAACCTGATATAGCCCTCCCTACCTCTTACAGGTATGAATTTGGTCCAGCTCTGTTTGTCGGCTGGGCCTCTGCTGGCCTGGCCATGCTGGGGGGTTCCTTTCTTTGCTGCACATGCCCAGAGCCGGAGAGAGTCAACAGCATCCCACAGCCTTATCGCTCTGGACCCTCAACTGCTGCCCGAGAGTACGTCTGAGTCGGCCTGCCCTGCCCAGCCCATCTTTCCAGCAACCCTCTTGCCCAGAACTCCAGCCAGCCTACATGATACCCTGGGCAAGGATAGGTAGGGTACAGATCCCTTGAACTCAGTCTGGAGCTCCAGTGTCCGGTGCTCAACACAGGTTCTGAGCTCCAGACTCAAGACACTCAAAAAGATCAGAAGCAAGACCCAGGCAACACATGTCACCCAGTGAGACCCAAGCCTGTTCTGTCTATACCAGAATGAGCACACAGGGCCTCAGGCTCCTTCACCTGCCCACTTGTTCACTGAAGGGGCCACCTGCCTCCTATATGCTGGGCCCTGAGGATCTCAGAGCAACAGCAGGATCTCAGTGCATAGCACTTTGGACCAGAGAGCCCTCTTACTCCACCCAGCAACCAGCTAGAGGAAATTCTCTAGGCTAAGGACTGTCCCCCACATGACACCCAAGGACACTGAGCTTCAGAGAGACTGGAAGCTCAACTCTCCTGTCTGTTAGAACGGGCCTCAGGCTCTCGCGGTTAATTGCCCAGCACTGTTTGGGTGCCCACACAGGTCACAAGGTCAGACTGTCTCACTCTTGTCCCCAGGAATGGACCCCAGGCAGGGCTGCCCTAAGAATTGTGTACCTGGGCCCTGACTCCACAGCCCCTGTGTCCTTCACCTTGGCTAGTCCCACTAACCAGTTTTTTCTCTTTTGACTTGCAGACCGGTTGTTAAATTGCCCGCCTCCATCAAGGGCCCCCTGGGTGTGTAAAGTTCGGGTTCCCAGCCAGGCCCTCCCACTACCACATCTAGACGGTGTGTTTGGTACTTTATGGAAAGAGAAGTGAACATTCAGCCCCAAGTGTGATGTCATCCTGTCTGTTCCCACGCGCCTAGGGTGAGGCCTGGACTAGAGAGGACAGAACCAACTCCTAGGGCTATTGAGGTGGGCGCGAGGACACAGGCAGAGCAAGCAGGGAGCATTTACAGTTCCTGCTCCGTGCGCTGCCTGCCCCACCTTGGAGTCTGGCACCAGGACTTGGATGACGGGAAACCACAGCTAGTCCTAGAGGCCACCTAAAGCCTGGCCTAGTAAGGGTGCAGGACCTCAGGGTGAGGGCATCCCTGGCATGGAGACCATCCCATAGGTAGGTAGAATGTCCTAGACTCTCCTTGGGAGCCCTCCTGAGGAAAAGGACAATCTCTGTAAGGCCGAGATAGGGACTGGGTCACAGCTGAGTGACGGGACACTGTAGAAGCTCCCTCAGTGAGGAAGAGGACAGAGAGGACTGTCCTGTGCAGACTCCAAAGCCCTCAGCTCAGCTCTCACCCTAATCCTACAGTGATTGTCAGCTTCCTTGTCCTGAAGTGCAGCCAGGTGACGGGGCTGTGGGTCTTTAAGCCCAGGTATGACCTTCTAGGAGAGGTAAATTCTTTGGAGGAACTGAGGGGAAAAAAGCTCAGCAAAGGGCCAGCCGTGTCCTTCACCCTCAGCGCTCCCATCCAGAGTGCGCTGGCCTCTGCTTCCACTCTCAGGCTTCTGCCACTCAACCCTCTCCCTGGACTCCAGGTCTGTCCCTCTCCTGGGAAGAGACATCCACCACTCTCCTTCTCATGCTTCCAACACGCCTTCCTAGCCAGCTTCTTCCACATCTAGCATATCTCCTGCCAAGTTACTGAATCCCCAGAACCTTGTTCAGCTTCTTGTTCAAGACTGACTGTGCAATCCCGAAGTGCAAAGACCGAAACACTACAGCTGACAGTGGTGTAGGAGGGAAGCAGGTGACGGAGAGCTGCTATGGCCAGATAATGATACACCTGCTAAATTGCTGACCAATTAATCTTCTGATTGGTGGCAGCTGTCACCCCCATGGAAGCTTCTGATCCTAAACAGGTTTGCTGAGCGAGGCCCCTTGAGCTGTGAGAACTGCAGCTGAGTCCTCTCTGGGTGCCGGAAACCATCAGGGGGTTCCTGGCCTTAGGTGCACATTGGAGTCTCTTAGAAGTGGATGCCCAGCCCCGACCCAGACACAAAGACTTAGTTGGTCAGGTGAACCCAGGCATCAGAATTCACACAGTTCCTTTGCAGTGTGTGCTTCCCACTGGCGGTACTTCCTTGAGGCTCAGGCCGTCTGAACGATCTGTTGAGGGCGGAAGGAGCCTAGCAGAAGAGGGTGGGGGAGAGGCAAGACTAGAAAGGAAGTCTCATCCACCTCCTGCCTTTCCGGAATCCAGACCCCTGGAGGAGACGCCCACATCCTTCCCATCCATGTTCCTTTGTCCTTAATGATTTCCACTTTGAATCCTGTCACATGCAGCCCGACTAACAGAGTTTGAAGCCTATGAGCCTAGTGTGAGACAGATACCCTCTCCCCGGGTCTGGTACGAGGCAGCATTTGAGTATGAAGCTGGCAGGAAGCTTTGTGTGCCCTCTTAAGAGTCTGAGGGCTAGGAGGCTCAAAATTTGGTGGGGGGGGGGATTTGGAGGCAGAATGTACTGGCTACACTTTGGTTGTCAGGGGCAGGCTATGGGAGAAGAGAGCTCCATGCAAGGTTGGGACCTAGAAGTAGGGTGGCATTATCTGTTCCTCCATTTAAGGAAGCCCACTCTTACCCATACTGGGGACTGGAAGGGCAGAGGGTCAGACCTTAATGAATTATACAACCAACTTATACGGTGATTAAAACCATGAGGTACTGGGGTGGAGAGGAAGAGTGTGTGGGAGACAATGAAGGAGTGAAAGCTCTAAGTTTGAGGAATGTGACCTCCCAGGCTTCTCCTGAAGCGACCCCACTCAGACGTCTACATTAAGGCTTTGTATCCAGTCTGCTGTTTACTGTTCTGGTCTCAAGGCTGAGGGATCTGGCAGACACTGAGGAAGATAAGCTCATATCTAAAGTCATCGCCATTGTGTTTTAGTAAACAAAATCCCAGAAGTGAAATTGGCAATGTATACATTTAAGAACCATACTTATGCATTCGGTTCCTGAAGTCCCAGACCCTGGGGGAAAGGACCAGGAAGCTATAGATTGAGAAGAACCTTGAGAACCAAGAATATGACAGAAGGCTTTGAGACAATTTCAAGAAATTATTTTTGTGCTACATTATACTGTAACTTTGTGTGATAACGACACTTGAGTGTTGGCTATTTTTTTTAATTTTTTGATTCTTATCTGATAAGGTGCAACTGAACCAATGGCTGGATTTGCTTAACGTCTCTTAGAACAAGTTTATGGGCAAGGAAAGTTATGACATTGGGAAACTTCATCCCCTGACGAGGTCCACTCTATCTACCCCTCTCTTTGTATGTTTGCTAATGAAATAAAAATAAAAAGTTTGAAGAGAACTCCAGTGTTTTCTGGCTGCATCCATCATCAACCTCACCCTGACCAAGGAATAAAACCACTTGGTACCAGAGCACTCTCAAGTCTCACGATACTTGACTCTGTCATTGTTCCCACCCAGGCCTCCTGTCAAGGGTGGCATTTTGACAAAACTTCTATGTGCACCATCACTGCCCGGCTTTAAAAAGATTTTATTTTATTTTATTTTGGGAGGAGGTAATATCCTCTTTTTTTTAGCTCTTTTTTTATACATTTTTTTATATTTATTGAGCTCTACATTTTTCTCTGCTCCCCTCCCTGCCTCTCACCTCCTCCCTTCAATCCTCCCCAAAGGTCCCCATGCTCCCAATTTACTCAGGAGATCTTGTCTTTTTCTACTTTCTACTTTCCATGTAGATTAGATCTATGCAAGTCTCTCTTAGTGTCCTCATTGTTGTCTAAGATCTCTGGGATTGTGGTTTGTAGACTGGCTTTCTTTGCTTTATGTTTAAAAACCACCTATGAGTGAGTAAATGTGATAATTGTCTTTCTGTGTCTGGGTTACCTCACTCAAAATAATGTTTTCAAGCTCCATCCATTTTCCTGCAAAATTCAGGATGTTATTTTTTTCTACTGTGTAGTACTCGATTGTGTAAATGTACCACATTTTCCTTATCCATTCTTTGTTCGAGGGGCATTTAGGTTGTTTCCAGGTTCTGGCTATGACAAACAAAGCTGCTATGAACATAGTTGAGCACATGTCCTTCTGGCACGATTGAGCATCCTTTGAATATACACCCAAAAGTGGTATTACTGGGTCTTGAGGAAGGTTGTTTCCTAATTTTCTGAGAAATCGCCACACTGACATCTAAAGGGGTTGTACCAGCTTGCATTCCCACCAGCAATGCAGAAGTGTTCCCTTTTCTCCACAACCTCTCCAACAGAAGTTGTCATCAGTGTTTTTGATCTTGGCCATTCTTTTTTTTTTTTAAAGATTTATTTATTTT
>PVIU01027636.1:0-20148 GCA_004026605.1 Ondatra zibethicus | reverse complement strand
GAAAGGGCTATCTCCAACCCACTGAACTGCCTAGAAAGGGCTATCTCCAACCCACTGAACTGCCTAGAAAGGGCTATCTCCAACCCACTGAACTGCCTAGAAAGGGCTATCTCCAACCCACTGAACTGCCTAGAAAGGGCTATCTCCAACCCACTGAACTGCCTAGAAAGGGCTATCTCCAACCCACTGAACTGCCTAGAAAGGGCTATCTCCAACCCACTGAATTGCCTGCAGGGTGTGCATGCTCCCCCCATTCCCAGCTTTCTTGAGTTGTGAGCTGGAGTGGGCTTTTGGTGATGTTGTTCTTTGAGTCACTTCTGTTCCTGCAAGTAGCTCCCCCCACACCCACATTCCTGTAAGTAACCCCAATATAACATACTGGTTCAACAAGTTGCACTTTGATGGTCTGTATTTGTCCCTTATCTGGGTGAGTAGATATTTGTTCATGTCTCCCAAGGCATAGGATCACAGAACAGAAGTATTCTAGATTACCCACTGCCATGGTGACTTTTAGACCAGAGCTGCAGTTGAGGGCTGTGTCAGGGTCCAAGATTCTACTGCAGCTGAGGTCTGTGTTGATGTTCAAGGTCCTACCATGGCTGGTGTTTATGCTGAAGTCTTGTATTGCCACCAAAGGTCTCACAGAAACCCGGGGCTGGGGCTGCAACCTGAGGCCTTATTAGTGTCAGGGGCCATGCTGTCACCAAAACCATTCCAATCTGAGTGACCAATGCTTCCAGGATGTCATCCAGGTCCGAGTTGCTGCCAAGGGACATTTCTGGGTCTGTGGTCCAGCTGCAACTGGGGTCTGTGTTAATATCTGTGGCCCATTCACCTTAGGGGGCCATAAGGCCATATGTGATGAAATCAGAGGGCCATTGTGAGCCGGCCCTGCCCTTCACTGGCCCAGGGAAAGCTGGCCCTGCCTCTTGTTGGACACTGCAGCAAGAGAGCTGACCCCTCACCACAGGCAAGGGAGAATGTGATGGCTGAGCATAAGGGAGCTGGCTCCACCCCTGTACCAGGCTTTCTCTTGGGCCACCAACCAGTTCCCAAATCAAGACATGGAGAGTTATTAGTTATGAATGACAGCCCTATCTTAGCGCTCATTCTAATGTTTCTCTTTATTTACATTTTGCTTCGGGGTGTTTTACCTTTTTGTATGTCTTACTCTGTCTGCTGGCTGGTGTCTGCCTGGCTGCTCCAGGTGTCTCCCACTTTTTTTTCCCTCCTTCCTTCCTCTCTTCTTCCTCTCATTCTTCTTGAGCCTGGATTTCTCCTATTTATCCTCTCTGCCTGCCAGCCCTGCCTATCCCTCTTCTGCCTAGCTATTGACAGCTCAGCTTTTTATCACACCAATTAGGTGCCTTAGGCAGGCAAGGTGAAACAGATGCAACACATCTTTTCATAATTAAACGCATGGAGCAGAAACAAATGTAACACACCTTTACACAGTTAAAAGTAATACTCCACTGCATAAACAAATGCAACACACATCTTTATGCAGTTAAATATTCCACAACACATCCCCTCGTCCGAGGTGGGTGGCCCCAATGGCCCAGCCTTCCTAGCTCAGCTACCACTCAGGCCCATCGCCAGGCCCTTGGATGGCCCATCCTAACGTCTACCCCTGCTGGAGCTGTCCTGTCCTATGTAACAATACCCACAGAATTGCCATGACTCAGGGTGGCAGTGGGGATATTCCAGAGGAGTTCCGGTGAGGATTCAGTGATGATGGTGTACCAGAAACCAGAGGCTTTGAACCAGACCAGTGACTCAGTGCAGTGAACGTTTGCTAGTAAAGCTGATTGGCTAAAAGGTATACTATGCGATAACACCACTCCCAATACTACCAGGATGAGTGAAGAGGTGTTGGAGGGGCAGGAGAGAAGATGTTTTGTTTGTTTTGTTCTTGTTTATGTTTGCTTGCTTTATTTTGGGTTGATTTTTTAATTTTTTCTTTTCTGGGGGCACTGCAATGGTGTGGGGATGACATGGGGGACTGGGAGGTGAGTGGAATTAGGGTGCATGAAATGAAATTCCCAAAGAACCAATAAAAAATTATGTTAAAAAATGCACAGAAAAAAAAGTATTCTGGAGAAAGAATAAAGCTCCACAAAAAAATATTGAAGCCCAGGGCTTTTTTTTTTTTTTTTTGAAAAGAGTTAGTTAAGAGTTTCAGACTGCTTATTCTGGTAAACTCAAGGGGAAAGCTGTTCCCTCTGGATCATCATTATCTTTAATCAGAGCTTCTCCTTGGTGGATGTTCAAAGTCCTCTAAATTAGCCTCTCAATATACAAGACTCCCCGGACTTTGAGCTGAATGTAACAGATTGTAACAGTCTTGAGCTTTACAGGGTGGGGCTGTATAGATGTGCCAGCCTCCCAGGGTGGTTCCTGTGACTGCCGAGGACCAGCAAAGAGGGTTTCATGGGTGATGACACAGAAGATTCATTACTTGACTTTGGAGAAGGTATATGCATTGGGTGGGGGGTGTATTTATTTTATGGTAGACTGGTTCCTGAGGTGATTTGTCTCTGAACTATCTTCCAGCTTTCAAATTCTGTGATTCAGGAAGTGTTTAGCTATTTGAGTTTAAAATAGGCACAGCAATGAAAGAAAAAGAGAACTAAAATTTGTTCTACATATCAAATACCATATTAGTCCATATCTGGATGGGGCAGATAACCACGTGGAGGCACTGAAGCTGTGACTTTGTTTTGTTTTTTTTGAGAGGGTTTCTTTGTGACTGTCCTGGAACTCACAGGGCACTCCTGGCTGTCCTGGACCTCACTCTGTAGACCAGGCTGGCCTTAAACTCACTGAGATTCACCTGCCTCTGCCTCCCAAGTGCTGGGATCAAAGGTGTGCGCCACCGCCTTCCCTTCCTTCTTCCCTGTGCTTTCTCTTGTCTACATCTTCTTCCAGGAACTTCTTTCAGTTTGTCCACATGAAGGGGCAACGGGATGGCTATGAGAGGAGATTAGCAGTGGATTTAGCTCCAGCTAAAGTACATCTTACATTTTCTTGGGGTTTCTTACTGTGAAAATACCTGGGGCTCTCCAGGGCATCGTAAGGGAGGAACAAGGAACTGGTGGAAGACTCTAATCATGGGAATGGCTTTTCATGTGTGGAATGAGGGAATCAAGACTCTCATTTTTGTTCTATATCAGGATGCCTATACTTCTGTTTCTCTGTCAATCCCACAGCTAGGTAGCCTGCTTCAGATTGAGCTCACTTTATATGCAAAGCCTGAGACATACTGACTATCTAGACAACATCAGGAACCAAAGGAGTTCTATTGTGCATACACAAGGAGACAATGTATTTGATACCTTTTCTCTTCATCCACACATCTGTGTGAAATGAGTATCAGTAGTATAATTTTTAAAAAGTGGATATAGAAATTGAAAGATTTAATTTCCAGGTTCACAATAACAACAGTGAACTGAAGTCATAGTTTTGCTTCTTCTTATGAAGGCATATATTCGATGGAATTTTTTTTAAACCTTAGTTCTGTGTGTAGATGGCCTTTAACACTCGACTCTCCTATGTCCACCTTCCAGATTCTGGGATTACAGGTGTGAGGTATGATACCCAGTTTTCTCTTTGAGGCAGAAGCTCCATGTGAAGCCCAGGCTGACCTTGAAATCACGGCAATCCTCCTGCCTCATCCTATTCAGTACTAGGATATAAAAGTGCACCACTACACGCCGTTTGATAGGCTTCTTTTCTAGGCTTCGGTTTCCTTTTCTGTCAGTGGACTTCCTTAAAAGTATAGAGTTGGCAGATTCGTCAAAACTACCAGGAATGATATTACAAAGGGAATATCCTTAATATTAAAAATTATTCTACCTTTGTCTGAAATTCAGATCTAACTGAGCACTCGTTTTATCTAGCAGCACTTTAATGACATGTAAAGTCCTCATTACTATCCAAAGCAATTAGTGAGGACTCAAAATTTTGTTTTGCTTTTTGTTTATTTGCGACAGTCCCATAATAAATGCTACTTTAGTAAAATTTTGATCTGATTACAAAGTCCACGTTTCCCCCCTAAAACAAACAAAAAAAACCCGCGCTACAAGAGTTTCCACTGAGTTTCAGTCAGAGGATCTTAATGCTATCTCCAATACAGCTTTATGAACCCTCCAACACGTTCAAAGCCTGACCAATAGTGACAAGTCTTAAGGGAATGGAACGACCCCAGGGTTGTGCTGGCCGTCGCAGCAGCCCGGGCACACGAGTCGCGGGAGGACACTATCACTCGTCCCGCGCCAGCCCGTCCACTCAGCATCCTCGCCGCGCCTCCGTCGCCCTCCCATAGGTCCTTCCGGGGACAGGCGAGGGCTTTTCATTTTCCCGCCCGCTCGGCCTGACTCTGGCCCTCAGTGTCCCCACCCGGCCTTCCGAGCCCGGCCCGCCCTTCCGGACGCCACCTTCCCCCACCCGCCTTGAGGGCAGCCCGGAGGGGGCGGCCGCCGCCCAGCTAGCAGGAGGGAGGGGAGCCTGGGCGGGCCGCGGGAGGCGGGACGGAAGGAGGGGCGGGGCTAAGCGCCTTGGCGCCGCGTTGCCATGGCAGCGGGGCGGGGAGGAGGGGGAGGAACGGGGTGGGGGGGGGGATGTGGTGCTGCGGCGGCCGCCACCGCAGCTGCCGCTGCCTGCTCGCGGCTGGGTGTCCCGGAGGCGGCTGCTGGGAGCCGCGGGAGCAGCTGCGGTGCTCTGCCATATTGTGTCTGGCCCGGCCCGGCTCCCGCCTCCCTTTTCGCGGCGGCTTGAGCTGACGGTGAGTTCCCGGGGCCGAGAGGCGCGGGCGCGGAGGCAGCGCGTGCGGCCGGCGGCGCAGGGCGTGGGGCGCGGAGGCGGCTGTCCCGTGACGCGCCGGGACATTTTTTTTTTGTCCCGTGAAGAATTGGCGCCCCGCGCGGGGGTGTTCCCGGCGCGCGGCTCGGGCGGAGCGTGGGTTCCCCGGGGGTGTGGAACTGAGGCGAGCACGGCCCCGTGAGGAGTTAGGAGTTTCTCCCGAGGTAATGACCGTCCGGAGGGGGCGTCGCGCGGCCCAAGCCACAGTGGGCAAGCCCAGAGGATGGTTGGGGCGCGCTCGGCTGAAACCTGCTACCGGGGAGTTGCTCCAAGCACCCGGGGAAGCCGCGCCACGTCGCCGCTCGGGCTCCGATCGGAGCGGGACGCTCGCGGCGTGGAGTCCGGGTCCGGCCCCGGGCGGGATGGCTGGGCCCGGCGGAGGAGTTCCCAGGAGGAGCGGCGCGCGACCCGCGTGAACTTCGGGCGCCCCGGATGTGGGGTGGTCGACCCCGGCCCTGCTCCTCGCAGCTCCTCGGGTTGGCGCCCCCGGGGATAGCTGGCCGGGTGGGTTGGGACTTGGACTGTTGGAGCGTTGCAATATGGACACTTCCTGTTCGCCATCTCCTCTGGGGCCGAGGCTACTTCTGCCTTTGGGTCCTCGGCCCCGACGGGACAGGTCCGCGGTGCTCGACTGGCTTGAGCCTGGGAGCTGGCCCGTGAGCAGTGGCCGGTGGCCTGAAGCCCGGCACCCGGAGGGAGAAGGGGGGAGGTAGTCCATGTGCGAGGTGCTCGCCCTTTACTCCAAACTCCGCCCCCGGCTACCCTCTTGCATTTACAAAAAAAAAAAAAAAAGAAGCCTCTTCCCACCGCACCTCAGGCGAATTGGGGTGCTATTTCGTAGGGAAACCACACTCTTCTTGCACTTCGTTTCTGCTTGAAAACCTCTTTCATCATATAGGTGGTGCAGGGTGGGTGGGGGAGTCCTAAGTACAGATAAACGACAAGAGTTTTTTCCTACTCGCAGCAACTCCGATGTGAGCGGTTAATTATTTCCAGGTTAGTTGGTGCTCTTTCTCCTGTCTTCTGCTTGTGACAGCCACGTGGCCGGCTGAGTGCAGTAGAGTGCTCTAGCGGCCAGAGGGCTTGAGGCTTCTCTGGTAGCAGGGGCTTTGTAATGCTTTAGTCTTGGGTTCTCCGCTTCAGACTTCCCTTGGTGCGCTGATACCAAAGCCAAACCGACCGAGTCTCGGTGTTGCACCTGAATCGTCCAGTGGTTTAACTTTGCGTTTCTGGTAAAAATGTCTATGAGCAGTTCTGCCGTTCCCTGCAGCTTTGATTCATAAATTTCAGCAGTGTTAGTTATCATCACAGTGATAGGAGTAGACCGGTGTCTTTACTTGACTCTCAAGTTTGAATTTCAAAACCATTAATGAGAGATTCTAGTGAATGTGAAATGATCACATTTTGGTGTTTTGAGATTAGCGATGAAAGTACCTTTTTAGGGATAAATACCAGTCTGATGTCTGATTTGTATGCAGTCAAATTTGGGATATTATTTAATACGAAAAGAATTCATCTTAAGTGGAAAATTACTATTTAGAATATATGAAGGTGAAAGGGAAAATAAAGTTGTGAAAATAAACTTTTAGAGAGTAAATTTTTAGAATGTCTGTACATACCTAGATACCAAGACGTCATGTTTTGATTGCTTTGACAATTTTTTTGTTTCTATAACATGCTTATATTATACCTAGTTTTACTTGATTGCTGAGCCATAAGAAGGAAACACCTTAGATTTGTAAAGAATTGTGGAGAGAAATCATTCCAACTCCTTATCCTGAAATTTTGATTATTCTGTAATGATTGTGCAGAGTGAAGTTAACGAAGGTATTGAAGAGGTGCTGTAGGGCTTGCTACTGTAGAGAAGAAAACGGAATTGAAAATGAGTGTGTGCTGACCCCTGAGAGCAGTGCTTGTTGAGAAAGCAGAGTAAATAACTGAAGAGGTAGATAACTCTGTAAAGCCCAAGACCAAAAACGTGTGCTGCGAGTTAGAATTTAGGTCATTTGTGATGAGATCTAATAGCAAAATGAAAAGTCTTACTCAAACTGGAAGTCCTCCCTCCTCCCTCCTTCTCTCTCTCATTGTGTGTGTGTTTTGAAAGTCCCTCCTCCATATGGTCCTGACTATATGGTCCTGAGTTTGGAATTGGAGAGACCCTCCTGCCTCAGCGCCTTTTGTTTTGAGCCAAGGTCTGGCTCTCCTGGAACTTGCTGTGTAGATGAGGCTGACCTGCCTCTGCCAGAGATCCACCTGCCTCTGAATCTTGAATGCTGGGATTAATAGTGTGCACCACCGTGGATGGCCGCATGTGGTTTTGTCGTGATTGTTTGAGACAGGGTGTGTAGATAAGGACAGCTTTAAACTCCTGACCTGCCTGCCTGCCTCCCAGGAGCTGATGTTACACCAACCACACTTGGCTTGTGTGGGTTTTGTTGCTGTGTATTTCGGCAATTCAAAAGAATGATTATTTTTAAATTAATTATTCTTTAAGAATTTCAACAGTGAAACTCCCTAGAACCAACCCCTCCTATATACAAATTCATATAATCTCTTTTTTTTTTTAACCCAAGAATGGTTTTGGGGTTTGTTTTGTTTTTTTGAGTCAGGGCTTCTCACTGTCTGACAGAGATCCTTCTGCCTCTGCCTCCAGTGTGCTGGAATTAAAGACTGCAAGAATGGTATTTTTTAAAGTCCATTTTGTTGTTGTTTTTAGATTGTGTAATTTGATAATTGGATTTTATGTAAATGCAAAGATCTTCAAAAAACAGCTTTGAGAGTTCAGGGCTTTACTGATTTAGAGAAGAAAAAGATACCTAGATCTCATCTTTTTCTTGGGTTGCGAGGAAAGTTCACAGCTGAGACAGTCTGGAGCTGTTTGAAGTTAGGAGCTGCGCGAGGCTGTGGAGGGAGACTGTAGGCAGCTTGGTGGATGGGGAGACCTTCTGGAGAAGGAAGGCTATGACCTTCTAAGGGGGAACTGCCTTGCTGCCTCCATAGCCCTCCCACACAGATAATATCACCCAAATGGCCACACCCTCTTATTAAAACTCAACCATGAATATGAGGTTTAACTTTCACACTTTGGTTCCAGTCTTCTTCCATCTTAATCTTCCACTGTCGTGTAGAAACTTAGTTATTTACAGCTCAGCGTGGTACTACAGTTTACTTTATATCTATGTTGACAATACTTGATTATTGGTTGGAAATATACCTGGACATTCAAACTTTAGGCCTGACTAAAATGCTGATTGCTCTGTGAGCCTTGGAATCATAGACTTCTAGACCCATCTTTACTTTCAACTGTAATTTCTTTTTCTTCTGTAAGAGCATATAATTCTTTAGGCTATAGCATTTTCTACTGCCTCTTGACTTAACAAAATAAATATTGAGTAACCATGTGTCAGCCTATATTATAGGAGGAGTGAATAATATTGAACAAGAGGAATTCCTTTATGTTTTACTATCTTTTAGCTTTTGTCACCCTAATTAGATTATGGGCTTTGACCACTTATTAGAGCCTTATTTTAGATCTATACTCTCTCTACTAGTCTGAATAAAGAAAAAGTAGGATTTGTGTACGAGGTGTGAAGATAAATAGATCTGTCTTTAAAGGTGGGAAAGGAACCACTTCTGAATTTACATATGGTCTCATTTCCTCTAGAAGGAGGGGGGAATGATGGAGTCCTCTTTTGAGGAAGATTCATTTGACTGCAGTGTGTGCGATGCTCAGAGGAATTGGGAGGAACTGGAAAGAGCATTGCTGAAGGAAAAAGTAACAGTGAAGTTAAAGAGGATGGTTATTGACAGCTGAATGTAGAGCAGTGGGAGAGGTCAGGGTGGACATGACCTGTAGGAACGGCCCACGGGGTGCGGGCTAAGTCCGTGGCGGCAGCTAGTGGTATGAGTTTTCATAAGAGTAGTAGTCGAAGTGTTGAGGACTAAGAATGTTGCTTGGGAAGCTAGAGTGCCATGGGCTTTGCTTTGGTCACATGGGGTCTGTAGTGAACACAGCGTCAATGCCGATGGTGTTACTTTACGGATACTTTTGGTTCCACTACAGCAGAATACTGTCACTTCCTTGCCACCAAACAGAGACCAAAAGAACATTTATCCTCATTTAATTTTTATTTAAACAGACTGTAAGAATAGTTTTTCATGTACAGGAAACACGCAAAAGCCTCACCCAGTTTCTCCGGTTGTTGGCGTCTTTCTTACTCTGGTACAGTGTCACAATTGGGAAACAGGTTCCTCTACAGTACTATTAAATATGCCATTCACAGTTCTCTAATTTTCCTCTAGTGTCCCTTTTTATACCGTAACTAGTTTTTTCAGACTTTGATGACATGACAGCTTTAAGACCTAATCAGAAATTTATAGATGTCCATCAGTTGAGATTTACCTCATGTCCTTCTCATGATGAGACCTGGCTTATAGGTTTAGGGAGGGAGATAAAGGGTGAAGTGTCTTAGAGTCTGTTAAGAGTACGTGCTGACATACCGTAGAACAGGTAGCCTTCGTCACTGATGATGATCTGTGTTTGTCAGATTTTATTATGTGTGTGTGTACACACACGCCATCTTATCCACTTCTCCATACCATAGCAGATCTGCTTTGGAAGCAAAGTATTACGTACAGTCCATGCTCACAGGCCTTGACCCAATTTTGATTGATTTTTCAAAAATTTCCTTCAACCTAATTTTCTTTTACATTAAATTAAAATTAAACCTGGGCCAGTGCTTTTGAGCTTCTACTGAATTTAGGTGGTAAGACTGGAGTTTCAAGCAAGAGAGACATTGTTTTACCCCAGGAATATGTCTGATTCAATCATAAAGTAGGATTTACTGTCTTACTCTGTGTTCTTATTTCATTAGGATTTATAAATACAAAGTTACCGAAGCCATAAAAGTCTAAATAAAGCTCTTTAAGTGGCTGTTTGTAAGCTACTGTCATACAAGTTCAGTAGGTGTGCCATAAAAATAGCTGTCCTTTGGCTGCCAGCAGTTTCATTCTTCTAAGTTACACTGAGAAGTTATCAGAGTAGTTTTACTGTTGTCAGCTATCTTTAAAGCTTTGTTCTGGTGTGTGTGTGTGTGTGTGTGTGTGTGTGTGTGTGTGTGTGTATTTTGAAAAGGCTCTCACTATGTGATCCTGGCTGGTTTTGAAATTGAAATCGGAGTGACCCTCTTGCCTCTGCTTTTGAGACGAGGTCTCGTACGTAGCTGTGGCTGGCCTGGAACTCCTAGAGATCCTGTTGTGTACTGAGGCTGGCCTTGAGCTCCTGATCCTCCTGCCTCCCTACGCTGCTGAGCGCTGGAATTACAGGTGTGTGCTACCATGCCAGATTAGAATTTTCAGGTGGTAAGAAGGTAAGAATTTTCTTGCCTTTTTAATTTTTTTTATTGTGTGTGTGGATGTGTGTACACGTGTGCGTTCCTGGGGCGGCCAGAAGAGGGTGTCAGATCACCTGGACCTGGAATTACAAGTAGTTGTGAGCTGCCCAGTGTGGTTGCTGAGAATTGAACCCTCCTCCTCTGCAAGAGTAGCAGACACTTTTAACCACTGAACCGTCATCTCTCCAGCATGTCTTGCCTTCCTGATACTTTGTTCCTGATCCTGTGCATTTGGTTCTTTTGGCCCTCAGAAGCCTGTTTGGTTTGTTTGAGAAATGATTCTAAATTGATGTGTGAAAATATGTGTCTGGAAAGACACATCAGGAAAAGAACAGCACATGCACAGAGGTCAGAGGACAGTTTGGGGGAAGTGCTTTTCATGAGTCAAACTCAAGTCCTCAGGACGTGGCAGGCGCTCATACTTGATGAACCATCTTGTTGGTCCTCTTTTTCTTAAGACATGATCTAGTTGTAGATCCAGACTGGCCCCAAATTCACTGCTTAGCCCTGGTCTCTAACTGTTGAGTCTCCTGCTTCAGTCTCTGAATGTTCGGACTACAGGTATGGAGCCTCATACCCAGCTTTGAAATTCTAAATTGTATAGATACTCTTCAATTTATGGATTCGCTGCATAGAATGTAATATTAGGTTTTGCAGTGATATGGTGCTAATAGAGGTCTTCTCCCCCACACCCCCCATACATACACCCTAAGATAGGGTATCTCTGTGTAGTTCCAACTGGCCTGGAACTCATAGAGATCCATCTGCCTCTGTCTCCTAAATAGTGGAATTAAAGGTGTGTGTTACCATGGGTGGCTATTATAGTTATTTTGAACTTTATACATGACCTTAGAAGTAAGGAATTTAGGAAACTGATAAAACGTATCATCGTGGTTTATCCAAAAAGAAGGAATACAGGGGCTGGAGAGATGGCTCAGTGGTTAAGAGCACTGCCTGCTCTTCTAAAGGTCCTGAGTTCAATTCCCAGCAACCACATGGTGGCTCACAACCATCTGTAATGAGATCTGGTGCCCTCTTCTGGTTTGCAGGCATACATTCTGACAGAATACTGTATACATAATAAATAAATAAAATCTTTTAAAAAAAAAGAAGGAATACAAGTAAAAGTGGGAAGACATTTCTTTTAAATTAAGATTTTTCTTTTAAATTAAGATTTAACAAAACTGTGGCTTTGTTTCATCCTTAAAAGTTCATTTGAATGAACTCCCAACCCCGACCTGCACACACATAAATCAGGGATCTGGATTTACAGGTGACTGTGAGCCACCTGACATGGGAATTGGACCCATGTCGCCTGGAAGAGAAATATGAGCTTTTAACTGCTGAGCCGTCTCTCTCCAATCTAAATGCTCCTTTCTTTTATGCTTACTGAACATTTATTAATAATTATAGCAATAATTTCTACCCCTTATTAATTGTGTCTTGGCAATAATATTTTGCTGCTAGACACATGAGTATATAATTCCCAGCAGGAGCTCTACAGAGTTGTATTTTTGCATATATAAGAAACAAATAATGAGAAATTATGTAAATGTAGTGCTGGGTATTTGAATACAGATCTATCATAGTAGAAATCCATGTTTTCTTTGTATTACAGTCTGAAGTCTTTTAAGAAAATGGGTTATTTGTCAGAATGAAATGCTTGCATATTAATCTGTTTCAAGCAGGAGCTGTAAAAAATGCTTGATAGAGAAACATATTTACATGCCTCTGCTTGCAGGAATACCGCTGCTTTTCTTGTTCCTGTGAGCTAAATAGTGGGTGCTGCTCCCTGGGGCTCGGGGAGGTTCAGCTATCTGTCAGGCTGTGTAGGTGAGTTGGTGGCTGGTGGGCTTGCTTGACTCCACATCTCACTGTTCAGTTAGTTACCTAGCATGACATTCTGTTATAATTATTTTTTTTAAATATTTGCTCACTAAATGTTATGGTTTTTGCTAGAGCATAAAAATGAATACATTGTATCCTGCCTACACTGATTTATAGCCTAATGTCTGTCTGCCTTCTTCCCTTCCCAATTCTCTATTTTTTGAGGCAGGGTGCCAGGTAGCCCAGGCTGGCCTTGAACCTAACTGCAGGGAAGGGCTTGGTGTGGGAGAATTGTGTGTATTCTGTCAATCATGATTTAAATAAACGCTGATTGACCATTAGCCAGGATGTATAGGTGGGACAACCAGACAAAAAATAGAGACGGAGCAAGGAAAATAAAAAAAATTCTGAAAAGCAGGAAGCTCCCCCGGATTCCTGCCCAAACCACCAAAAAAGCAGGATGTGACCTGCCCCACTAAAAAAGGTACTAAGCCATGTGGCTAACATAAATAAAAATAATGGGTTAATATATACTATAAGAGCTAATAAAAAAACCTAAGCTAATGGGCCAGTCAATTTATAACTTATGGAGACTCTCTGTGTGATTTTCTCTGGGACTAAATGACTGGGAAACGGGACAGGAAAAAACCCCAACAAGCAGCCTGGCCCTCATGTTACAAGGGCTGACCTTAAAATTTCTGTTTTGTTAGCACACACCTTTAATCCCAGCCCTTGGGAGGCAGAGACAGGTGGATCTCTGTGAGCTTGAGGCCAGCCTGGTCTGCAGAGCTAGTTCCAGGACAGCTAGGACTGTTACCCTGTCTCGAAAAACAAAAAAATGTACAACACCAACAAAAAACTTGTTTTTCAGATGTTGGTATTACAGGTATTCGTGGT
Source organism: Ondatra zibethicus (assembly GCA_004026605.1). Classification (NCBI taxonomy): domain Eukaryota; kingdom Metazoa; phylum Chordata; class Mammalia; order Rodentia; family Cricetidae; genus Ondatra; species Ondatra zibethicus. Next base: position 7,171 of record PVIU01027636.1, on the reverse strand, counting down.
TTCCCCTATAAGTACATGCTAGAATCAATGTAAAGAATTGTATCCAGCATTTTGCAATAGTGTTGGTTTCAGTGTAATAACTGTCAAAAAGTAGTTGCCTTTATTCTAGACAGTCAGGCCCCATCGTCCTGTATGTCTTACACAACAGCCCGTCTGTACTCATTTATTGCCTACTTGGCCGTGGGAGTCTCTTCAGTTACCTTCCTAACACTGTTCTTTGTGAAGTGTTTTGAAAGTGGGCTTTGGGTCTTTCAAAGATGATTTCTACTGGTGCTGAGGAGGATGGTTTGGAGGAATGTGAGCCGAGCCTGGTCAGAACGTAGTCCCGTGGAGCAGGTGAGCTACCCTTCCTTCTGAGGCTGTAGTGCTTTGCCTTTCTCAGGGCACTAATTAGAATGTTCTGTTATGGTGATCTCTGTGTCTCTGCAACTAAATTGAATTACCCTGTTGTGATACTCACTTGGTAAATACTTGTTGAATTATATTGGCTTTTGAGACTCTCCTGATTATGTCTCAAAAATAAATGTTCTTGGCTGTCTTAACCAAAAAGATATGTTTTACATATCTTAAAAGTTTGCACTTTGGTCTACAAATAAAGGTCAGATACTTCTAAAATGTGTTATATTTGACTGAAGACTTAAGTCCATCACACTGCCAAACATGATTAAATATTATGGGACAGACAGTCCCTTGGTTTGCCTTCTCATTTTATTAAAATATTGTAGAGATTATTCCAAAAAATGTTTTGTTATCTGTATTGTAGAGTGAAATGTAGATACAGAAAACCTTTTGAAGCAAATATGTAACTTAATCAGTTACTGTGAATCCAGCCCCCACATAACCTTCCCAGTAGGGACTTGAATTTGCCAGCAGGAAACCCCTCAAGACTTTTAATCACAGTGTCCTTACTTTTTCAGGTGGCTGGGGGTAGCTTGCCTAGTATGCACAAGGAGACCCTAGATCCCATCTCTAGCACACACTGACTTTGGGGTTTTGCTTAAGACAGAATCTGGCTATGTTATGTAGTCTCAAGTTAGACTTGAACTCCTCCTGCTTTGACCTCCCTAGTTGCTGGGATTACATGTCTGTCTTTAAAAGAAAAAAAATTAGGTTTGTGTTTAGCTATGCAGTATATATCCCTAGCCAGCACTTAGCCCTGTATTCTGAGAGTCCCCTTTTATCTTCCTCATTTCCCACCCCCATCTTGTTCATTAACTTTTTCATCTTATGTGTCTCCTAAGGTTGCATGTAACATATTCATTTCTTTTCTTGTAATTTCTTAACATGAGCTTTCATTTTTGGATCTTTTTTTCCTCTTCCTTTTATTTAGTATTCTTGAACTCTTGTCCCTTTATTTTTAAGCTCTTTCATTTCTACTTCTGCTATTTTTCTTTTATGGCTTGTATGGTTTTTTTTTGTTTTTAAACTCATTTTGAAATCTTTGGTTTATTTTATGAGTATTGCCTGAAGAAGCCAGAAGAGGGCATTGGATCCCCTGGGACTAGAGTTGCAGATGGCTTTGAACCCTGTCTTCTGCAAGAGCAGCTCTTGCCCTTAAACACTGAGCCCCCTCTGCAGGCCTTTGTGTTTTGAGATAGGGTTTCACTCTTGCCCTCCCTGGCCCAGAACTTGAGCTGACCTTCTACCTGCCTTCTAGTGCTGGACTTAAAGAGGTGCTGTCGCAAGCAAGCCAGCTGTCTGAGTATTTTTTTTCAAATATACTTTATTATCTAAAAGGTTGTAATTTTACTTGTTTTCAATTATAACTTTATATATCAGTATTTTAGCCATATGAACTTTCTCTGAATTTCAAGGAGGTGTGGTGACTCTGATAGGTTGGACTTCATGGAGTTTTCTTTCCTGCTGTATTTATTTATTTATCACTGAAGTTTATGTGGATAGGCTTCTAAAAGTTCCAAGCACTCTACAAAATTTATTTGGAGGCAGGGTCTCAGTGTACAGCCCTGGCTGTCCTGAAACTCCCTATGTAGACAGGCTGGACTCAAATTCACAGAGATTTGCCTGCCTCTGCCTCCCATGTGCTGGAAATCCAGCCTTCTCCCTCTCCCCCCTTTTTAAAATACAGTGTCTGTTTTCCTGCCTCAGGCTTAGTGCTGATATTGTAGGTGTGTGCCCCCATGTGCAACTTATTCCTGTCATTACTCTCTGGACTATTTTCTTTGCTTGACCCTCTTCTCTCCAGTTTTATTTCCATTCCATACTACATACTAAGTGTGGGCTATGTCCTGGAAGAGAGCGCCAAGGGTCCGTTTTAAGAGTTCAGATAGACTAGAGCAACCCTGGGCATGTGTCACTAACCTCTTATTGGAGCCTGCTTAGCACTGAAAAATTGTTCCCCTGGGGCTTCTCAGGGAATGCCTATTGGTTGATGTGTTTTGTTTGCAGCTCCACCAGTCACTGGGTTGTTTCTCTCTTGCCCTCTCTTATTTAGACACGTTTAAATAAAGGCTATGGGCGTTCTTTCAGTCCTTTGTTTTTTTGGGTTTTGTTGTATTCGGTTAGTTAATGAGTTTGGGGATCTGCTGTCTAGTTGCTTGTTTTGGAGTTGGTGCTTGGGTTGAAACTAGGGCCTTGCACATGATGGGCAAACGTTCTAACCCAGAGCCGCACTCCTTAACTGCTGCCCTGCGTAATCAATCCTCTCTAGGATTATTTTAACTAATGAGCACACCTTTTTGTCCTAAAGCCTTAGTGAATCCTTTTTCCCTAAAATTAGTACCATTTAATCTTTTTACAGTAGATTATATATCAAAAAGCTCCACATTAATTTTTTTCTGTTTCTCCTTAATTAAGATAGCATTTGAGAATCTAGTAAAGGTTCTTTGGAGAGGTGACCCTAGGATTATTTCTTGTTTCAGGTATTTCCTTGACTGCCCTAGTTTGTTTTTGGTTGGTTGGTTGTTTTGTTGTTGTTTGGTTTCTTTTTTTTTCTCCTGAAACCGGGTTTCTCTGTGTAGTCCTGGCCGCCCTGTAGATCATGCTGGCTTCAAACTCAAAGAGATCCAACTACCTCTGCCTCTCGAGTCCTGGATCAAAGCCAGCATTGCCTGGCTGCCCTAGTTCTTAACACTATTTAGTAGCTAACCCTCATGGTATAGAGCTAGGCACATTCTAAAGGTATAGAGATAATTGGATATACATAGCTCAATATTGATGGGTTAGTGTTTGGGGGAACTTGTTGGATTTTATGTATTCAGAGATTATTTGGCTCAGACGTGCTTGCACATAGTCCTAGATATTTGAGATGCTGAGGCAGGAAGATCACTTAAGTCCAGCAGTTGAAGGCTAGCCAGAGCAGCATATTGAGACCCTATCTTAAAATAGCTAGGGGCTGAGAGATGACTCAGTGATTAATAGCACCTACTGCTCTTGCAAAGGACCAATGTTTGATTCCCAATGCCCACCTCAGGTGGCCCACAACTCCCTGTAATTCTAGCATCCAGGGATCATATGCTTCTCGCCTCCATGGAAACCAGCACATGCACAAAACTCATACACAGACACATTTTTTTTTGGTTTTTTGAGACAGGATTTCTCTGTGTTGCTTTAGAATCTGTCCTGGAACTAGCTCTTGTAGACCAGGCTGGTCTGGAACTCACAGAGATCTGCCTGCCTCTGCCTCCCAAGTGCTGGGATTAAAGGCATGTGCCACCACCGCCCGGCCACAGACACATAATTTAAAATGAGATAAATCTTTAAGAATAGATAAGAGATAGTTTGAAAATATGAATTGAGTGATCAGAAAGCTAACGGAGACTCTTGTTCATTTATTTCGAGACAGGGTTTCCCTGTGTAGCCCAGACTGTCCTGGAACTTGCTCTGTAGACCAGGCTGGCTTTGAACTCAGAGACTCATCTGCCTCTGCCTCCCTCATGTTGGGATTAAAGGTTATGAGTTGCCACTGCCTGACATGAGAATTCTAATTTAAAAAAAAATTAGTTTGCCAGGCAGTGGTGGCCCATATCTTTACTCCCAGAGTTCAGAACTCAGGGAGAAGCAGGTGGTGAGAGTTTGAGAACAGCCTGATATACAAAAAGAGTTCCAGGACAGCCAGGGCTGTGACACAGAGAAAACTTGTCTTGAAAAACCAACAACAGCAAAAAAATCCTTTTATTTGTGTGTTTGTGAGTGTGCACTTGTTTGTATCTGCAGAGGCCAGAATAGGGGGGCAGATCTCCTGGGGCTGGAGTCATAGGTATTTGTAAGCTACTTGACATGGGTGCTGGGAACTACTCCTAAGAGCAACATTTACTCTTAACCTCTGAGTTGTCTTTCTTGCCCAATGGAGAGTTCTTTTTATGTTCAGAAGAACAAAGAGGCTAAATTGTATAAAGATTGGCTGACATGTCAGATACTTGCTGTCTATTAGGAATCAGCTGTATCTAAACAATTGTAGCACAAAACATCCCCAGTGCCACAATTGAAAAGAAAAGCGTAGATTCTTTTAGACATAGGTTCTACTTAGATTCATGGTTGCAGAGGGAATGTGGGGAGTAGGAATTGACTTTTCTTGAGAGGTAACGCGTAGCTCAAGTGATCTGGCTTGGGGGAAAAGTGCCTTTACCCCCGAGCCTTCTTGGGAGAGTCCAGTTCTATTTAAAAATTATATTCCAGTGCTCTGCCTGTCTCTCTACCTCCCTTCTTCCTTCCCTCCCTTTAGATAGAGTTTTCCAAGTGTTACTTAGTGCTGCAGTACAGTTCTTGCCTCCACAGGAAACCTTGACCAGAATACCTCTTAAAGGAGAAGAGAAATTTGGCAAGTGCCATCACAAAGCAGAATGGGAGACAGCGCCAAGCAGACTATTCTGTACTTGGACGGCAAATTGCTCAGTAAATGGAGAGCCTGTGTCTCAGCCTTGACTGTTGTTTCACAGTTTGTTTAGCTGAAATAAAACATAAGGTGACAGAGTTCGGGTGTGCTTTTCCCTTTGTGCTTCTCATCTAGTTTGACAGCAGGTTATACCTGAGGAATTCTGCTGAGTGATGTTGAGTCTATTGTCTTCAGTTTCCTTTCTCTGTATCTACATCCTTAGGATGAATAATGCTCCTCTCTCTTCCTGAAGTAAATCCAAACTATATTAATCCTGATCGAGTGCTTACTGATCACTTCTCTGTAAGCTCGCTACTACAGCTTTTAACTCCTGGACTGTCTACTTAACTATCATCTTTCAGAGTCCCAGCTAAACGTTGGGCATTGTGGCACACACCTGTAATCCAGCACTTAAGAAGAGGCAAGAGGATTAGTGGTTCAAGGCCAGTTCGAGCAACATAAGAGCAGTGCTGGGGAGATGACTCAGTGGGTAAGAGTGATTACTGTGCAAGCATGATGACCTGAGTTCAAATCCCTAGCTTTCATGTACAAAAGACTTCAGACTTAGCAATTTGTCCGACTTTATCTGAATTAAGTACCTTAAAGGGTATAGAACTTTAGTGTTTATAAAACAATCCAGTGTCTGTTGTTTCTTTTGCATTACTTACACTAATAACCAGTAAAGGAATAGAGTAAGAGAGATTGAGAGCCTCTAATAAAGGTTTAGGTTGGAATTAAAGGAGGAGTTGCCATTATTAGGCTTTTCTATGCTGCATGTGCACATGTGTGTGCTGGTCTCTACATCCAGAGGCCAAAAGTGGGTGTTGGGTATCTCATTCTTTCATTTTCTGCTTTGTTATTTTAAATCATTTTGGGACTAGGCTGGTAGTGAGAGAATCTTATTGATTCTCCTGCCCCAACAGTTCTAAGGTCTTACAGGCATGTGTGGCCATACCTGTCTTTTTTTTTTTTTTACATGTGTGTGCCACAATGCCCAATGTTTATCTGGGACTCTGGAAGATGATAGTTAAGTAGACAGTCCAGGAGTTAAAGCTGTAGTAGCGAGCTTACAGAGAAGTGATCAGTAAGCACTTGATCAGGATTAATATAGTTTGGATTTACTTCAGGAAGAGAGAGGAGCATTATTCATCCTCAGGATGTAGATACTGAGTTGGCTATATTGATGACAGCCTTCTGCACTGACAGAGTAGTGAAGGCAGGGTGGCACGTAGGGCAGAAGTGAGCATGGGCTCAGTGGCACTTCCACTGAGCTGCTTACCACTTAGTCACCCTGTATCGGTTTCCACATATAAAATAGAACCCAATAATAGTCACCATCTGATAGGGATGTTGCAAAGCTTGTGAGTTTTAGTAAAGATTTTGAAATGATACCTATTAATGAGCATCAACAAGGGTTCTTTTATTCTCTTGTAATACATACACACGTACGTTTATATACAGAAAAGTCCATTAATACTTGAATTTGAGTGTGTGTGTTTAAAGACAACGTCTTGGTCTGTCGTATAAGCCTACCCTAAACTCTTCTGCTTTGGTCCTAAGTGCTGTGTATTCAAAGGTAGCACACACCACCTGAATTTCAATTTCGATTATTACTTAGAATATTCTAGAAAAATCGAATCATACCATTTCTCAAATACCAAAGTAACATAATAGCAGAACTGTTGGAAAGATGTATATTAAACCATTTTGGGTGTGGCTGTTTGTTTATTTGATTGTGGGAGAGAAGAAGGGTCTCTCCCAAGTCTGGGTGTGAGAACGTTCTTACGGTTTCAGGCTGAAATGTGGAGGATACACAGCAGATGCTGTAGTTAGGTGTGCTGCGAGCTATGTAAAGCACAGACATGCAAGGCAGCTTACTTTAGGGACATAGTATCACAGTTTCTGTATGTTGGGATTTCCATTGAAATATACTACATTTTTAGTGGTCTAGGTAATAAAGCATGTAGAGTAGATTAGTTCATGATTTAAATAATAGTAAACATTTTCAAATTGTTTTGTTTTCAACTAAAAAAAAAATAGAAGCATCCACTTTCCTTTTTGATCTGGGGGACACTTTTCATTCTATTGAGGCTTTTTATGGTATATGTTCTAAATTTTTTTTTAAATTTTTTTATTAATTAAAATTTTTTTATTTCTCTCTGCTCCCCTCCCTGCCACTCCCCTCCCTCCCTCAACCCTCCCCCAAGGTCCCCATGCTCCCAAATTATTCAGGAGATCTTGTCTTTTTATACTTTCTACTTCCCACGTAGATTATATCTATGTAGGTCTCTCTTAGTGTCCGTATTGTTGTCTAAATTCTCTGGGATTGTGGTTTGTAAG
>PVIU01027635.1:0-20172 GCA_004026605.1 Ondatra zibethicus | reverse complement strand
AGGTGCCCCTCAATGGAAGAATGGATCAAGAAAGTGTGGATTATATACTCATTAGAATACTACTCAGCGGTAAAAAACAAGGACATCTTGAAGTTTGCATGCAAATGGATGGAAATAGAAAACGCTATCCTGAGTGAGGTAACCCAAACCCAGAAAGATGATTATGGTATGTACTCACTCATTAGTGGACCCTAGCCATCTTTTCATTCTTAAATATTCCACAGCATAAAGGAATGTAACACATCTTAAACTAATATTCTACATCACTTAACCACTGAGCCATCTCTCCAGCCCTTGTTTTGTTTTTGTTTTTTGAGATAGGGTCGCACTTTGGAATCCTGGCTGGTCTGCAACTTTGATCCACCTGCCTCTTCCTCCTGAGTGCTGGGATTAAAGGCTTGTGCCACCATGCGCAGCTTCTTTTCTTTTAAGATAATATTCTCACTTTATAGTTCTAGCCAGTGTTGAACTATGTAGTACTGCTGGGTCTCAAACTCACAGCAACCCACCAAACTCCACTTCTCAAGTGCTGCGATTGCATGTGTGAGCCTCCACACTCAGCCACCATCATTTCTGCATTGTGTATTTTGACACCTGTGTCACTGTGAAGTATCTTGTGCATTGAAATTATTTCCTCAAATGCTCTATATACATTAATCAGTTTAGACCTATTTTCTTTCACTGAAATTTGACTTAAAAAGTAATTTTACATCTCTTTTTTCCCCTTTCTTCCACCACCCCCATCCTTTTTTTTTCTTTTCTCAATATTTAACAATACTTGAATTTCCTGGAATGTTTCAAGTTTAAGACAACTATAAATTAACTCACACATAATCCTCCAAGTTCAAAGTATGACATCCGTGTGTGTGTGTGTGTGTGTGTGTGTGTGTGTGTTTAGAACCATAGGAGTTTTTGTTATAATCTAGCAATCACAGAGTACTAAGGAAATGCAAGAGACAGAAACTTCATGTGGAACTCCACGTGCATGACTGTTTTTTGCCCAGATCCTACTCATGACTGCCTGCTGAGTCAGGAGGGAGAGACAGGCACTGCCAAAGTCTTATCAGGAATTGTGTCCTGTACTGTCTTGAATAACATTGTCCAAGGAATCGCTGTACTGAGGAAGGATGATGAAGCTGAGACTGAGCTTAAAACCCATGTTTTCCCTAGGACACTGCCTCACATTTTGTCAAAGACGTTGACTTAATCACTGACATTCTAAGCAAGCATTATCAAAAGTTCATTTCTTATGTTAGTTCCATCTGAATTCCTTCTGTTAATGAGACGTAGTCATCACTCATCCAGCTATTTATTGTGTTCCTTATGTGCAGAGTTTTACAATTCTGACTGCATACAGGAGTTACCCAGAGCCTTCAAAAAATAGAAAGATGTAGGAAGTTAAGGCCTACCAGGCCAAAAAGAGCCAACCTGGAGTCTGCCTGGAGCTGTTCACTGCAGGAGACATTTAAGGAGAATAACTTTCTCCAGAAAGCATAATATCAAGCCCTACCCCACCCCCAGAGATTTGGTAATTGTCTTTAGGTAACGCTGTAACCAGGGTGCACCCTGTAGTCATTGATGCCCTTAATCTCTTATATTGCTTCTCCTGAACTTTAAATTTCTGTCAACTTACCTGGGTTATGGGGTACCCAGATAATTTGGTCAAACATTATTCTGGTATTTAATAAAGTAATTATTTTTGAATTAGTAGGTGCAGCAAAGCAGACTACCTTCCCTAGTATGAATTACCAATGAGGTAGCAAGGGGCAGGGTCCAGGGGCAACAAGAAAAGGGGCAAAGCTGAAGGATCAGAAGCCTCAAGGACTTTTATAGAAGAGAACTGGATAGGCTGAGGTGAGATGGAGCTGGGGAGGCAAATCAGAACTTTCTACACTGCATATTTGTGACTCATTCTATGGCTGCCATCCTGGTGGTCATAATAGAGCATCCGCATCCTAGTTGAAAAGCCATGTACTTACATGGTTAATGGCTAATTTTTCACTTAGCTGTTTTTAGTACCACCTAAAATGCATGTGTGGCTCCATCTTTTGTTTTGAATATTTACATGGTAATACAGGCAAAAAATGCTTTGTGGAAAAAGCCTTGCTTTATGATTTCCTGAACTAATTTGCCCTGAATTTCTACCTCATTGGTAATATCTCAATCATATGAAACAGCCTTTTGTTCTGTACTGCTAATGTCAATTATTTCTACCATCTTATATGTAGGAAAGATAGACTTCCTTCTCCATTTTGTTTGGCTCCGTCTTCCCAAAAGCAGTTTCTCCTAAACAATCAAAGCCACAGGAACCAGTTCAGTTGAAGAGAATAGACAGGTTTCAAGGGATCAAAAGACATGTGGAAGCTCAAGCTCAAGCTCACCACTGGATCACACTCACATGGTGATGGTGTCATGTTGAAGATGAAAGCATCAGGGACTCTATTTTATGTTTCACTTTCTGATGATTTCAGTGATCTTAATTTTGCCTTAAAAATTAGATTAAACAAACCAGGAACACATTTGAGAAAAAAGAAAGATGTCTTGACTTAGATGTCGGAGTTTGTCCAGTTCCAAAGCATCCAAAGAAAACCTTTCCCAACCTCTTTTTAAAAAATATTTATTTATTTATTTATTATGTATACAATATTCCATCTGTGTGTATGCCTGCAGGCCAGAAGAGGGCACCAGACCCCAGATGGTTGTGAGCCACCATGTGGTTGCTGGGAATTGAACTCAGGACCTTAGGAAGAGCAGGCAACGCTCTTAACCTCTGAGCTATCTCTCCAGCCCCCTCCCAACCTCTTTTCTAATAACTTGGATACATGAGAGCAAGCAAACAGTCAGCCTCTATCCTTCTTCACTTGGCCACAGGAGCTTCAGAGTCTGCTTAATTACCTGGCAAACATGGCTGTGGATACAGTATTGACCTTTTACAGTCAATACTGTAGAAGATGATTTGGGGGAAGAATAATTTTCTCTTACTTTTCCCCAATCATTTCCTCACTTTGGCTTGGTAATAGAGTTATAACTTTAATACGATTTTAATAATGCTCAGCTCGATTCATTCATTCATTTATCATTTATTATTTCATTTTCATATGGAAATACAACCAAAGAAAATAGATTCCATATAATTTCAGTCAAATCTGTTATTTCAGAAAGCTGGATTGTAAGGGATCACTGAAAGTAAATGCTCCCAACAGACACATTTTGCTTCATTAAGTGTTGTAAATTTGTGTGAGATTAACTTTTCTCTTCAGGATTAGTATAGTCTGTGATGAAGGGGCTTAATGGGTGTTACTCACCCCAATTTTCCCACTTTTGCTGTTAGAGTTTTGTTTGTCATAGTTCCCAGTGTTCACTAGAAAGATCAACCCAAGTGGGGTACAAGCAGTTCTTAGCATCAAAGCTAGGTGCATGTGTGCTGCCAATCCAGGAGCAAATAGGTAGTGAGAAAGGGGGCAAAGTCAGAGCCTTTTTATTTCTAGGAAGGAGGGAGGAAAAAAGGAAGGGAGGAAGGGGAGGAGGGAGGACGTATGGCTGGAGTGCTGGGGATTGTACCTAGGATCTTGCACTAGCTAGGCAAGAAGTCTACCACTAAGCTATATCCCAAGTGCTGTTTGTTTTTCTGTCTGTTTAGAAACAGCTTTTCACCATGTAGTACAAGCTGGGTACCAGGATTTACTGTGTAGCCCAGACTTAAATTACCAGTCCTCCTGTTCCAGCCTCCTGAGAGCTAGGGTTACAGGCATGTGCCACACATATCTTAAACAGTTTGTGTTCACAAGTTCACACTAAGCTATGAACAGGTAAAGTGCTTCTGATGTTCCATGTCCATCGGAGGGCTCTCTGAGTCCATGTAAGTGTCCGTCATGACTGCATCCCACTGAAGTTGTTCTCAGTTGCCTTTGGGATCTTTAATAAGCTGGCCATTCAAAGCTCCTGCTCTTCATTTCTTAACATCCTAAAACCAAGTATTGAAAGGTCCTGTCAGTGAGACTGGCAATCTTCCAAGTACTGAGACTGCAGCTGAGAAGCTAAACCTTCAGTTTTACAGAACATAGTAACTTAACTCTTGATGGAGAAGTGTGGAAAATTCATTGCCTGAAACTTATGGTGACTGCACTAAACCATCCTAAAGCATCAGAGAAGCCATAACTAATTACTCTTTTTAGACCCTGTGTTTTCTCCAGCTCCTGTTTGTCTGCATACTCCCAGCCCTCTACAGTGCTTCAGAGAACACACCTGAAGTCAGTGAATAAGCTTTCACTGCTGAATGGGGCTAAGGGGTGTTGTGGGAGTAGTAGGTGGGCAGTGGGAGCTGACATGCAGACAGCTCCACTTCAGCTACTGCTAAGCCGTGCTGTTTGTGAAGACTGAACACCTCACAAGGCCAGCCTCTTCATCCTTTGGATCTCTGCCAGATTCCACACTGCAGTAGAGGAGACAATAGAAGTCATCCTTCCATATGGTTGCCATGTCTGTCAGAAGTACCTTCTTTTATACTGTTGCATAGTCTTTGTCCTCTGTCATGATTCTTCTGGATATAATTTGGAGTAAAATAAACTTACAGGATCAGGCACAAAAATGCTGGGTGGGGGTTTGAAAGTTATCAACTATTTCCATAGCTTTCCTTTACAGGTGAGGGAATATAAGCCGTTGCTACGACATAGTCAGATCCAGAGCCCATAATTTCTGCCTCATCTTGATCTTTCTTTTGTCTTAGAACACTTTCTTCCAAGTAAAATTCCTCCATAAGCCATGTTCCTCTCAGGCTTTCACTAATCTTCATGTAACCCAGCTGTATTTTTAGCATTTCTGTTCCTACATCTTGAAGAAAAAGAGACGGAAGTGTGCTACAAGCCGTGCTTAATATGGGTTCATTAGTGCCATGCCCCAGGATGAGCTTTTCAACATATTCCCTTAAGGTGTTTATTAAGGGGTGGTAGCCCCACTCTGGAAACAAGAATGCTGAGGGCTGGAAGGATGGATGGGAAATCTAAAGCCAGTGCTACCGGAAAACTTTCCCGTAATACTGAGTACTAGATACCATGATGCAGATAAAAGTAATTAATTTTAGATACCTAAGTTGCACTGTGCCTCTGAGAACAGATAGTGTCACAAAGAGTGTTTGATGATCTAGTGGATCCTGATCAGGAGCTACTCAAGTGAAAGGCAGAGTCTACTTGTCCTGTGGCTCTTGACTTTGATGCAGTAATGAGATTCTACCAAATGGCATGCATAGGTAAGACTGGTGTTCTTGTGGAGATAAGTCTCGTCACTGGGGAAAAGTAGACTGTCCATTAATTACTCCAGACTTAATTTCACTAGTGATAAGGAATTCTTCCTAACAAAATAAGGAACAGGCAGTTTATTGTTCAGGAAGCTGGACCATATGTTCCTAGATGCTGGTTTCTCCCAAAACCCAGAGAAAAGGAGGTTAGGCTAGTTCTTAAAATAAAAAAGGGAAAAACAAAATATACACTCAAATTGTTATTTCTTAAAACAGAAAGGCCAAACGTCCAAAATAGTAAGTGTTACCAGAATAATAATAAATAATGACAAACATTCCCATCCTAAAATACACAGCCATGTTTTAAGGTTGCATAACCTATAGCCATGTGCTTAGGCACTTCTATGATAGCTGAAGACACATTCCAGATGTCAGAAGCATCCATCACAGATTCAGGTCTGCACTGCAGGGTTCCAGCACCTCAGACTGCTGATTGTTGACTGCTGGCAACACAAAGTGTTCCTGAGAACTCTGCGTATCCTTCAGGTGCGAATGGTGCAGCTGACATAGTACTCTGGCTTAGGAAGTGCCTGGGGTGAGATAGCCCTTCAGGTATGAATGGTGCAGCTGACATAGTACTCTGGCTTAGGAAGTGCCTGGGGTGAGATAGCCCTTCAGGTATGAATGGTGCAGCTGACATAGTACTCTGGCTTAGGAAGTGCCTGGGGTGAGATAGCCCTTCAGGAACCTGGTTTTAAAGGAAAGGAGCTGTGCCACTGAGAGCTGATGCGGCTTCCCTGAAGTCCAATCATATGAGACGCAGTAGCCTTCCCGTGCCAGAGCAGTAACAGCTCGTTCCCCTGCATATTCCAGGCCCTCTTGTTTAACTATGTGTTGTTGGTTATCCATAGCACATGGACTTCCAACAGCCTAGAGGGGCCTGTTCATCGTGCTTCCTTATTTTTAGAGCACACCAATGCTTGGTGACACAGTCCAAAGAAGTTATCCAGGTCAGAATTACCTAACCCTTCACTCCCCTAGATACCTATTGACTCTGGCATCTTGCTTTATTGCTCCCTTGCTGTTCTAGCTGTGGCACTGTGGGTAGATAGAGAGAAAAGGATCAATCATTTATATACCATATATTCTTACTGCCTCTGGTCACCACCCACTCCCCAGCTGCATCCTCTGGCCCAGGTTAGCCTAAACACTGAGCCAAATACTAGGGCTGCTATAGGTTTGGACTTTGCCAAGTACTCTGAAGCATGAACCTAGTTACTCTAAGCATTCGACATCGACTCAGAGTTAACAGCCCTGCTAAGTTAACAGCTGATAACACCATAAAGTGCAGTTCTACCCTCCAAATGCCTATAATGTAACCCAAATTAAAACTCTTGCAAATAACATCCCAAGGGATACTAGGATAGCAAGCTTTAGAAATGGTGGAGACCGTGTGTGTGCCATTTCCCGGGTCTGACACTGAAAAGGAAGTCAGTAAGTATTTGGTAAGTTGGTAAGTTAGTGAATGCCATGATGTAGGAGGCAGAGCATAGCCTCATATGAGATTGATTGATTTGACAAGCGAAGATGCCCACGAGCTGGAACAGCATGTGCCGCGGGCTGCTTGGGATGAAGAGCACCTGATCTGGTAGATTAACTGGTCTCCATGCAGCAGGTCTGCTGTTAGGCATCTGTGCCTTTTAGGCTGGTAATCCTCTTCATCCAACATAGTAGTCAAGGCCAACATAGTAGAAAGCCACTTCCCCCTGCCAGCCTCAGAAGCGACTGTGCCTTTTCTGGATAGTTCTTTAGGTTTGGACTTTTTCATGTTGTCTTTTGGTAGATTTTGATTTTTAAATAATGATGTTAGTTGCTGACAGAGTAAACTGATGCACTTGGGTAACCCAAAAATGCTTTGGATTTATGCTGCTGTATTAGATGGGTGATAAGATCAGAGGAATTTGCATGGATTTAGAGTAGGGTTGGGGTCGGGATAATGACATGTGGACCAGCTCTTCATTACCTCTTTCCTTTTTGTGCTGTTTAGACTCAGTAAATAAACATCTTCAATAAGCTGAGTTACCACACTGGTCTTTCTCTTCCTTTTAAAAACTATTCTAAGTCCAGAATAGTGATGGCACACACCTTTAATTCCAGTACTCGGGAGTCAGAGACAAGTGGATCTCTATGAGTTCAAAGCCATCCTGTTCTACACAGAGTTCACAGCAGTCAGGGCTGCATAGTGAGACCCTGTGAACTCACCACCACCAAAATAGTCCCAAAGCAGAAAAGATGTGAATATATATATTTGACTATGACATTATTGTTTCTGGAAAGCCCCGACACACTGTGCTTTTTCCTGGTTAGGTGGAATGATATTATCGCTGTTTGAATGGACAAATCTTCACTCTTTTATCTCTAACTTCCAAAGTTCTGTCTCGTTAAACGAATTGACCAGGTACATTTGGCCATAATCTAAGGCAAAAGGGGGGGGGCATGTGACTTAAAAGGACATCTGCGAAGTCAGCATGGTAGCCTGTAATCCCAGTATATGAGAGGTGAACACAGGAGGGTCATGAGTTTGAGAAGTTTGGGCTAGCTACACGGTGAATACCAGGCCAGCCTGGGCCACATAATGAGACTCTGTTTCACCCCACCCCGACCTCCAGGAAAGAAAGAGAGAAAGCTGATTAAATGTGGCACTAAGTAGTAAGTAGTAAGTCCTAGCAAATCAAACATAAAATGATAGGGTTGGTACATTAACTGCTACAAGACAGAAATAGCAACATTTTAAATAATTCAACCTTCAGGACACTTTGTGCAGCGACATTGGCTACTCAGCTAATTTATGTTCAAAAGTTAATAGATAAAATCAAGAATTCAGAGATATGATGTAGGAAGTATTACAGCTTGTATTTGCCCACCTACTGGGGCGTGGCCTCTTATACTATTTACAGGGAAGCCAAACATGCCTGCACCCCTTTTCTCTCATTCCCCTTGCTCCATTCCCGCTGGCTGTTCTTTTGGATCACGTGATTCAACAGGTCAAGCAGAGAATTCTGATTTGTGAGTTTACCCCTTAATAAATGACTATCTATTTCTTGATTCTGAGCTAGTGTGGGATTTCTTTTAAGCATCCAACCACCATACCACCTGGCACCCAACATGCCCACGTGGGTTTAAACTCCACGCCCACCGGGCAGACGATTTGGGTTTTCCACAGCCCAGACAGGCTTACTTTTGTCTAAGCGTTTTTTGTAAAATCCCCGTCACAACGGAGTTTGCAGCGAATTAGCAGCGAGCCAAAGCACAGGCAGCCATGCTGTTTGCCAACCACTGCAACCCACCAGGGCAATTCTTTGTCACATAGTGGTGGCATGTGCGGCTTCTGGGTTTCTGTTCTCTGCGTCTGGACTCTGGGTATTCTTGCTCCATGTATGGAATTGATTTCATTACAGTTAATCTGTTGAGCAACTCGTATTCCCCAGTCTTTAAAAGTACTAAGGCAAACTCTAAAACAGGACCATTCATGGCACCGCTGCATTGATTCCAGTAGCAACTTGGTAACAGTGCCGTCTGCTGGATAACAGGTAATATGGCAGATTTTATTTCCAATGCAACTTTGAGTGCTTCCTTTGCCACTACTATGGATTGTATTATGTGAGGCTTCAATGACTATGGAGGTACCTCAGTTTATTGGTTACTAGGTTTCAGTTTTCTTCTCCATATTCTATCAATAAGGAAGAATATGGCACTCTTAGGAATGATACCATCTTTACAGACTAATAATGAACAGCTAGTTGACAGGATTAATACAATCAAAAATCGGAAGTTATCTGAACAAGTTGACACTATGATAGACAGATTGACTCCATATCTAAGGGTACTAGGAAATTATCTGAAAGGATTCATACTGTTGAATTTGATGTTCAAAAGAGGTGTAGGAGGGTCCTTCTGTATTTGGGTTGTTTTTATTGGTTAATAAAGAAACTGCCTTGCCCTTTTGATAGGACAGGACTTAGATAAACAGGGAAAGAGAACAGAATACTGGGAAGGGGAGAGAGTTAGAGAGAGCTGCCCTCCATGAAGTTCCCAGGTCAGACACGCTGAATCTTTCCCGGTAAGCCACAACTCGTGGTGACACTCAGATTATTAGAAATGGGTTAAACAAATATGTGAGAGTTAGCCAAAAAGAGACTAGAGCTAATGGGCCAGGCAGTATTTCAATGAATAGTTTATGTGTAATTATTTCAGGCATAAGCTAGCCAGGCACCGGGCGGCGGGAGCTGGGTGGCCACCGGGACCAAAAGCAGGCCCGTGCCTCTTACTACACAAAAGTTCTCAAAAAGTTTTGATAAATTAACAGACAGAATGTACCTCCAGGATGGCAATCTACACGATATTCAGGAAAAGTTCAAGGAGGAGATATTATCTTTAAAGGAGAATATTAAAACCTTGGAATCACAGGTGCAGAATGAGGACCAGAGACTTGATGCCTCAGTAAATCACTGGAAATATATACAGAACAGGAGATTCAGGCTTTACAAAAGACAATGATAAAAAGATTTGAAATGATTGAGGAAATTATTGGAGCTGATGAACAGGGATAGAAGGCACAAGGGCAGGATGCAACATTGCCAGTGGCTGTCAGAACTGGCTTACCCAGGGTTTTAGCGTCCTACCCTGTAATTTACTCTGACAAAGCTTCAGGTTTTAAAGGTCAAAGAGGATCAAAAGAAGGTAGATGGACAACTATAGGAATGACTGATATAAAAAAAATTAAGCAAGCTGTCATAACTTATGGCTTGCATTCTGCATTTGTTAAGAAGATGATAAAGACCTGGACTTCTAACATCAGGGCAACCCCCCATGACATTTTTCAGTTAGTTTCAGCAGTCCTGGATGATCGACCTTCATTGATGTTTGGAATTTATTTCAGGGAAGAATCCAAACATATGGAAGAACAGGGAAAAGCTAAAGGTCTTGAGGTTTTCCAAGATCAAATTCTTGGTGAAGGACCATATGATGACCCACAGGTCCAAGCTCTTTATGACGAAGAAGTATTGTCCCTATGTCACAAAGCAGACTTGAATGCTTGGGACAGGATTCAGGAACTAAGAAAAAAATTGAATCACATACCAGGGTTAGGCTGGGACAGAGAAAACCCTTTACTGACTTTTTATAGAGATTAATTAAGGCTATACAAATAGGAGTAACAGACCCAGAAGCTAGACGAATAATTCTTGAATCTCTGGCTTTTGAAAATGCAAACTTAGACTGCAAAAAGATAATTGGGCCTTTAAGGTCTAGATCAGTACCTATGGATGAATGGATTCTGCATACAATGAATGTTGAGACGTTTGACTATAATGCTGAATATTGGATAGGAGAAGCAATTTCCAAATTACTGAGAAGACATCAAACTGCTAAATGTTTTAATTGTGGTAAAATAGAACATCTGAAAAGAGATTGTAGGCAAAGAATCTCTAGGAATAATGTCTCTTCTGGGAATGACAAAAATAGGAGACCTCAGCCTTCAGGTATATGTAGAAGGTGTGGTAAAGGTTGACATTGGACCAATGAATGCAGATCAACAACAGACAGACAAGGCAACCTGAAAATATCAGGAAACTCCTTAGGGGCCTCTCTCAGGCCCCCAAGCCAAAAGTGGCCCAGTCATTCCCAGTAACTGTGGAGGACATGTCACACCAGGAAAATTAAAAAATCCAGAGCCATCTGTGAAAGACCGTGCTGTTTTAAATGATGGCATAAACATAAAAGGTAAGTCAAAAATACAAATAGGAAATAAGAAACATATATTCTAGCAAACTTCTATAAATTATCAGAGACCAAAGCTAAGAGCGGGTATAAATGGAATTGTAATTGTTGGCTTGATAAACACAACAGCGGATGTGAGTATCATCACTCCAGAATCTTGGCATCCAAATTGGCCTCTTACTAGGAATTGGAACCATATCTCAAGTTAAACAAAGCACAAGATGGGTTGACTGTATTGGGCCAGAAGGTCAAAGAGGGAAGCTGAGGCCATATGTAGCTGATATTGCAATAAATTTATGGAGCTGTGACCTGCTACAGCAATGAAATACCCAGATTAACATTCCTGCAGTCCCAGGGACTCATAATTCTGAGAAGGATGTAATAAGGCACTATGGACAAAGGTCACCAGCTATTCAGGCTGTGCAAGAACATAGAGCAACTAGCAAACCTTTAGAGGTACCAAGAGCCCTACCTTTAAAGTGGTTAACTAAGAAGCCAATTTGAATCAAGCAGTGGCCTCTAGCTGAAGATAAACTGCAGGCTTTGGAACAATTGGTACAGGAGCAATTAGATGCTCACCATATTGAAGAACAACCAGTCCTTGGAATTCTCCTGTATTTGTTGTAAAAAACAAAACTGGTAAATGGAGAATGGTGACAAGTTTAAGATCTGTCAATAAGGTTATTCAACCTATGTGTCCTCTTCAATCTGGAATTCCTTTGCTTTCTCTATTACCAAAAGGATGGCCTCTTAAAGTTATTGATTTGAAAGATTGTTTCTTCACTATACCTTTACAAGAAACGTATAGAGAAAAATTTGCCTTCACAGTGCCTACTTATAATAATTCTCAGCCTACTAGGAGATATCAGTGGACTATCCTCCCACAATGGATGCTCAATAGTCCCACATTGTGCCAATATTTTGTAAGTCAGCCATTGGAAATAATACATAAACAATTTCCCAAGTCTATAATTTACCATTACATGGATGACATTTTGCTATCTGATTCAAACATGGATACTTTAGAAAGAATGTTTGAAGAAGTAAAGATAGTTTTACCTAAATGGGGATTGCAGATTGCTCCTGAAAAAATACAGAGAGGAGATTCTATCAATTACCTAGGTTATAAAATAGTTTACAGAAAATTAGGACACAAAAGGCACAAATTAGGAGAGACCAGTTACAGATTCTTAATGACTTTCAAAGATTGTTAGGAGACATTTCCAGTCTACAACCGGCTTTTGGGATAACACTTGATCTAATAATTCATTTAAACAAAACCTTAGATGGTGATAAAGATTTGAATAGTCCCAGAGAATTAACAGCTGAAGCAGAAAAGGAACTGACAATGGTTGAGGAAAAATTACAGGAGGCACATGTCGATAGGGTGAATCCAAATCTTAGTTGTATTCTAGTCATATTGCCTTCCAGAATTTCTCCTATGGGAATTTTAATGCAGAGAGAAGATATTATTTTAGAATGGATCTTTTTACCACATAAACCAAGTAAAAAATTAAAAACTTATATGGAAAAAGTCTCTGAATTAATTATAAAAGGTAAATTGAGACTTCGTCAACTAGCAGGTATAGACCCAGCAGAAATTATAGTGAATTTCACTATTGATGAAATAAAAAAGTTATGGGAAAACAATGAACCATGGCAAAGAGTTTGTGCTAATTTTTTGGAGAAATAAATAGCAACTATCCCAAAGGCGATAGACTTAACCTTATAAAGAGTACTTCTTGGATTCTTCCTCGAATTGTATGTGATGCTTCAATAACTGGAGCCTATACATTTTATACTGATGCTAATAAACCAGGGAAGGCAGGTTACAAATCAGAAAAATTGAGTAAGGTGGAACAAAGACCCTATAATTCTGTCCAGAAGGCAGAATTATATGCCATTCTTATGGTGCTAAGGGATTTTAAAGAACCTCTTAATGTAGTTACTGATTCACAATATGCAGAAAGAGTTTTCTTGCATATTGAAACTGCTGAATTTATACCAGATGATACAGAATTGACTTCATTGTTTATCCAGCTGCAAAACATAATCAGAAATAGGCTTTGTCCTATGTACATAACAAACATCCAATCCCATACGGGTCTGCCAGGTCCTCTAGCACAAGGTAATGCAGAAATTGATCAATTATTGATTGGAAGCATGTTGCAGGCCTCAGAATTTCATAAAAAACATCACATCAATAGCAAAGGATTAAAGAAAGAGTTTTCTATTACATGGCAACAAGCTAAGGAGATTATAAATAGATGCCCTACTTGCTCTTTCTATAACCAACACCGCTACATGCAGGGACTAACCCAAAGGGTATTCAAAGGAATGAAATCTGGCAGATGGATATGTTCCAATTTGCAGAATTTGGAAAACTAAAATATGTACATCACACCATTGGCACTTATTCAGGCATACAGTGAGCAACTGCTTTAAGCTCAGAAAAGACTGATTCAGTAATTATTCATCTATTAGAAGTTATGGCCATCATGCCTGCGCAAATAAAGATAATGGTCCAGCATATATCTCTAGGAAAATGATATGGTTTTTTGCTTATTATAATATTAAGCATGTTACAGGTATACCACACAATCCTACACGTCAAGCAGTTATAGAAGGTGCAAATTGAACTATAAATAATGTTAAGCAAACACAAAGGGGTGGAAAATGCCCCCAGAAATAGATTACATAATGCTTTATTGACCTTGAATTTTCTTAACGCCAATGAGAAAAGAATGACACAGCAGAAAGACATTGGATAATGGAAAAGTCTGCTGAATTAAATCAACCTGTTTATTTCAAGGATGTACTGACCTCACAATGGAAGCCAGGAGATGTGCTGCATTGGGGAAGGGGTTTTGCTCTTGTTTCCACAGGAGATAAAAAATTATGGATACCATCAAAATTAGTAAAGATTTGGTTTGAAGAGGAGAAACCTCTTGAAAAGGGGAAATGATAGCTCATCCACAATGGTGATAACCATACAGGTGGTAAGAAAAGCATATAGGATGCAGGCAGGGTCCTCTTCTTGTCTTTGCAGGAAAATACTCATCTTTAAAAATTCAAGAGACCCCCCCAATGTTTGAATGATGACAGGTAGAAAAATAACTACCCAATAAGGATCATCAAAAAAATCAAATATGGTTTGTAAGTACAAATGATACAGTGTATACATTTATATATGTGTATATATATATATATGTATGTATATGTTTATGTATAGAGCTGGTTTTAGAGTTGGACAATGGCTCTGTCCTTCTTTAAAACCAAGCGTGTTATTAAAAGAAAAAAATCCAGAGTTTCTATCTCATGTCAAAAGCTGTTTGATGTGGGACAGAAAAAAAGAATTTAGAAAAATTTTACTTTTCTTCATATCTATTTTTGTCTTTATCATACCTTTCTTTGAATATATATTTATGTATATAGACACACACACACACACACACACACACACATATATATATATATATATATATATGTCTATATACATAATGCTTAAGTTCTCCACAATGAACAGTGAATTTTCCTGCAGTAATCTTTGAAGTTTCCAGGAAGAAGATGGGCCCTTACAACAGCAACTCTACCTGGTTGATATGATGTCATGATGTTGATAGCGCTACCACAAGACCTGTTTTGGGTACCAGCTGCTCAAGATGATTCCAACTTGGTTAACTGAAATGGTGCACATTTTTACAATGTTCTGGCCAGACCTCCACCAATACTCAGAGACTATTTGCAATTATACCAGACATTAATCTTGAAACTTAATCATCATTTTACTTTCACAGGATCCCATAGAAAGAATGTTACCCCCATGACAGCTGGAAGTAATTCTAGAGGACAACGTCCCCTCTCCCAGCAAAGTTTGTCCTCAGGCTTAGGGACATCATTTAGGGGTTGATTATAATTGGTTTACGGTTGAGGGTTGGGGAGGAATTTTATAGGCTCAGGGATCTCTTTGAAGAAAAAAGGGGAAATTGGATGGGATAATAGAATGGTATGAGCTTACTTACACTAATAATATTAGTGAGTAATAGAGTGAATACTTGTGAGTTATTATTTATAGACAATTACATTGGTATAGATTCTTATATACTGATACAAAATTAAATTATATTGAATATTTGTATGCATTCATGCTTCTACCTCTGTTTAAAACATTTTTTATATATTGATATATATATATATTTACCATATTGTACATTTCTACCTCTGATCAAGATACTTATACATTGTTTACATTTAGAGGTCATTATCCTCATTTATTGCACAGTTGTTTATTGTCTTAGTCTTTAAGTTAGATAGGTATTAAGAATTATAGATCAATAGTCATCTATGTTTGTCATACTTATAGTTAGGCTAATCAGGTTCTTTAGATACATAGAGATTATATTCTGCATAGATAGATAATCTTCAACCACTTCAAAGGGCTGTAGAAAATGGCATTTAAATAACTTAGAGTTCTGTTGAAATAAGCACAATTGCTCCTGGCAGCACCGATCTAGTCCTGAGAGAATGTTGAGCTATGAAGACACTCCAATTGGAGCTTGTCTTCTTCTTGGCAAAAACTGGCCTTTGGGCAAAGAACTGCCCTTGCCTCAACCACTGACAAGATAGATAGTATCTGGAAACAGATAAGCAGGACTGTCAAATCTTGCCAAGACAGGGTAAGATGGTTTTGAAAACTTTCTTGCCTTTGAAAATGGTCTGTCAGTTATTCTAGGCCTTAGCCAAAGTTGGTTGCTTCAATGTTGCAAATGAGATTTTGGGTGATTGCCCAGGTAGCCAGTTGTCTCTGTCATTTGCTGCACATTTTGGAAGTTGCTTGATTGCACTTCCTACTTACTCAAGTAATATTATTTCCCTTCTTGGATCTTCGATAATTATAGTTACTTTCCTCTCATGACTTGGCCAAGTTATTTATCTTACAAGACTTAAATTAATTGGGATAGTATAATTATTGAATATACTTGTTCTTATTGTATATAATTTTGTATTAGGCTTAGAACTCTCTTATTTAAAGAAAAGGAGGAGCTGTAGGAAGTATTACAGCTTGAATTTGCCTGCCTACTGGGGCGTGGCCTCTTATACTATTTACAGGGAAGCCAAACGTGCCTGCACCCCTTGTCTCTTATTCCCCTTGCTCCGTTCCCACCAGATGCTCTTTGAATCACGTGATTCAACCGGTCAAGCAGAGAATTCTGATTTGTGAGTTTACCCCTTAATAAATGACTATCTATTTCTCTATTCTGAGCTAGTATGGGATTTCTTTTAATTGTCCGACCACCATAACAGAGATATGCAGTCAGCCCTCCACTTCTATAGTCTCTCAATTTGTGGATTCATCCAACCCTAGATAAAAAAGAAAACTAAAAAGGTAGAAAATGTCCTGGTCTCTTAGTGGTGCACAGAATTAAATAAGGCCCTGGGAGGAATGGGGAGTGGATGCAGCCTCAGCACAGTCTGAAGTTCTGTTTCATAGATGGTGTAGAGGCAGCTGAACAGAGACCTCCTCACAAGAGCTACAGTGGATACCGGAACCCGGACTTCACTGAATCCTGTATCTACTGTATTTTTATATATCTACATAAAACTTACATGTTTTACTTAAAAGAGGCACATTGTTGCTTCTCTTTAGTTTGTCTTAATCGCCAGCTGTCCTTGTTTGTTTACTTTCTATTGCCCTGATAAACACTGTGACCAAATGCAAATTGGAGAAGGGTTACAATTTCCAGCCCATCATGAAGGGAAGTCAGGGCAGGAGCTCCAGGCCAGATCATAGAGTCAGCAACTTAAACGGAAGCACAGAGAGATGCTGCTTACCCTCTTGCTTTCTGTGGTTTGTTCAGGTTGCTTTCTTATACAACCCAGGACTGCCTCCCTAGGGTGGCACCACACATCAATCTTTAGTCAAAACGCTCCACGGACCTGTCTGTTTCCTCAATTAGATATATTTTCTCAATTAATGTTCCCTCTTCCCAGATGACCCAAAACTCTGTCAAGTGGACAAAAGCAAGAACAAAAACCTGCACACCAGGCCTCTAATTTCTTGTACTTTGAGGCCATTATTAAATAATGAGGACAGCACTATCATGATATGACAGATGACCTAATAACAGAAGTGGCTACCAAATGACTAATGATTGAGTAGCATATACAGTATGGACACAGAGAACAAGGGATAACCGGGTCTTAGGCACAAGTTATGTTTATCTCACTGCTTAACATATTACATAATTTGAAACATTTATTTCTGGAACATTCCATGTCATACTTTTAGACTATAGGAAACTAAAATTGCCGAACAGAAAATCTTGACTAAGCGGCTTACCTGTATTACAGGCAGTAGAATCCATATGGTTGGTATATAAGCAACTCATCTATGGATTTTTACCAGAATTGGTGCCTTTGTTTGTGCACTTGTTTTGCCCTGAAGAAAGGCTCTGATGAGCTGATACATTGGAAGGATACACCTTTCCCTAATTCACACAGAGTCATCTACTGTGTCTGGCCTTGGCCACCATGAACTTGTCATGAATTTAGACAGAGTATACTCAAAACAAACAAAGTGGAATGTTATGATTGGTGACTTTTCTCTTTCTAACCTGGAACATAGCTGTTTAGGCCTTAACAAACTAGGTTTGCATTGTAAAAGCAGTGATCTAGATTGGTAGGTCACATGGGCCTAGGTTAGCACTGCTGTTAGAGAAGCTTCTTGAAGTCATATTGGGTGGTGGAGAGAAACCCAGGGAGAAGGGAAAACATCAAGTCAGACCCATACCTGCGACTGCAGGGATTTGGGGAGAAGAGCATGCTGGTTTGGTGGTGTGACCAGAACTTGTTGTGTTGTTGACCAGATGCCATTTGTTTCCAAAAGGCATAGAACTCACTCCACGCCTGTTACTTTCCCCTCCCAAATACATAGGTTTTGTGACATCTCACTTTCCCAGACTTAGGTAAAGAGAGGGTTGGTTGTTATTTGTGTGGGAGGTGACAAGAGACATCGTTGGAGGCTGACAAAGCTGATAGAAAAGTGATATAACCTGGCTGCAGTGCACAGCCAGCTTGGCAGCTCTGCAGCTGCTTCGTGAGCTCTGGGACTCGGAGGCTATAAATTGCATAGTAATAGCTGGTTCCTCAATGGGGATAAACCTGTGCTTTGAGTTTTCCAAGTGAGTCAGACTCACGCTGCAAGATAAATGCTGATAGCAAGTAGATGTGACGTGCTTTTCAAGAGTGATAGAAGGGGCACGAGAGAGGGGCAACTGTGGGATTAGCATCTTCCACATGCTTTGAGGGGATGGGCTAAGACTAAATGGGGCCTGTTCCCTTAACAAGAAACACTGGGTCACGGGTGATTCCCTCCACTTATTTCTTTCCGTAAGAGGAATCTACATTTTTAAGCCTTAAATGTAAACGTGTTCTGGCTCCAATTTGTCAGCCAACTCTAATTGCTTCAAAAGTTTATATAAACTCTAGGTAAGTAATTTCCACAAGTAGAGTACCCTTTTGGAATGCATGTACCCTGAACTCAGATTAAACTTTTAACCCCATATTTTTGGGGAAAGGATTATTATGTGTTTTTATTGTTTAAAAAGGCAATCATAAACCCAAGAACATTGAGTGCTCTCCAGTGACTGAGCCTGGTACACTGTCTCCTTGTGTTATGCATGTCTGGGGACCAGGGATATACTTGACTTCCTAAAAAGGGAAGGAGAGAGAGAGAAAGAAAGAGAGAGAGAGAGAGGAAGGAAAAAAAGATTGCTCAGGCCTAGTGTTTCAGAACTAAAACTACAGGGCTCTGATATTCTTGTCTTTCTTATGACACTCCCAACTAGTCAACTGTTTGGAGGGCCTTGTGCCTTCCTCAGTCAACTACAAAAATATGAGTGTCTCCTGTCCAAGTTCTAAGGAGCGTGGACAAAACCTTGAGTGCCTATTTGCTGTTACATACCACATGCCAGTTTGCTAAGTTTTACCCATAGCTATTCCTCAGCAGAGCCTCAGGTCTGGCTCTAAGATTGCTCTGCCTTGTTCTAGGCTTGGCTTTCATTTACTCTATCTCCTTCCTTTAGGCACATGATAAAGAGGAGTGAGACTCTTCCATCAGGTTGGGCTGAGCAAATACCAGATGTCATGCTTAAAGATGGAGTTCTCTTTGCAGTCTGGTGCCTTTCTCCATGCACCCATTACTCACCTGCTTGCACCTTTGTGAAATTAGGCCTTTAGTATGTGGCATGTGTATTTGTTTTGCTTGTTGTTTGTTTGTTTGTTTAAATCTGAGTAGGTAGCATCAACATGGAAACAAGTAGACTGACTTATTTTTCTATTTGTAGTAGATTTTGTTTGATGGCTACCAAAATGTATTTGGCATGGCACTGAGGAGACAAGATTGCTGGGGATCATACATTAGTTCTGCTGCCAACTCACTGTGGCCTTTAGCAAGGCAAAGTGTTTGACTAGGCCACAGCTCATCCAATTGGAATACGGAAGAGCTGGATTTTTGTCTGCTTACTGAAACAGTGACAGTCCTGTTCATTTTTCTGTGATGTTTCAAGGGAAAGCAAACAATAACGCAAGAAACAAATGCTCAAAACCCAGAGCAGAGAGCTGCACCAACCGCATGAGCATCCTCTGCAATTGCTCTCCTAGTACATTTTCATATAATTCCTGTAAACACTTCAATGCCATTTTCATATTCCGTTACACTGTCCAGCAGATATTTTAGATTGTGTGTGTGTGTATGTGTGTGTGTGTGTGTGTGTGTGTGTGTGTGTGTGTGAGAGAGAGAGAGAGAGAGAGAGAGAGAGAGAGAGATGCGTGCAGGCACATGCAAGTGTGTATATAATTATCTATCTATATATAACGTTTATGTGTGTGTATGTATATCTATGTTATGCACACATATACATATATGTTAGAGATCATCTTCCGGTCTTTCATTCCTCAGGAACAGTCTACCTTGGGTATTGATGTTGTTGCCTTCCTTTCTTTCTAGTTTTGAGGTGCTTGAAGATTCTTGAAAAGAATATCAATGCTTTTTCCAGGTAGCTGGACCAAAAGCACCTGATTTATTTATTTGATTTATTTTTTGTATTATTTGTTAAAAGGTACACATCTGTGATACAGCTGCAATTTTGAATGGAAAAAAA
>PVIU01027634.1:0-19527 GCA_004026605.1 Ondatra zibethicus | reverse complement strand
AGCAATGGATTGAGCTCCCAAGGTCCAGTCGAAGAGCAGAAGAATCTTCATCCGGCGACGGATGGAGATAGAGACAGAGACCCACGTTGGAACACTGGACTGAGCTCCCAAGGCCCAGTTGAAGAGCAGAAGGAGGGAGAAGATGAACACAGAAGTCAGAACTGCAAGGGATTCGTCCACCCATTGAGATGGTGTGCCCAATCTAGTGGGAGCTCACCAAGGCCAGCTGGACTGGGACTGAACGAACATGTGATGGAAACAGACTCTCTGAAATGACTGATACAACTTTCTTAATGGCAACATAGACCTGCTGTGTGCCTAAAAATGAGGCAATAATGTACATGGCTCTCAGAGCCAGCAAACAGCTCTGCCATGATGGATTGTGTGGGGCAAGCAGGAAATAGTTATTTCCCCTAGCATTGGTGCAGCTTAAGTTTTTAAGAAGCACTTAGCATTTAAAAAAGCACTCATAACAGTAAAGAATTAGAGGTACACAATAGAACCGATTCAGACATAGAGGACCTCTAAATGAGTTACAGTGTTGTATAAATATATGTAGGCTTGGGAGAGAGAAGAAAAAGAGTATGAAGAGTTGGAAAAGAAGTAAATGGTTTAGCAAAAAAGATATTTCTTAAAAAGACAGAGTACAAACAGTCACAGATTAAAGGAGTAAAAACAAATAAACCATGTAAAGATGGAAAATTCACAGAGAGTCTGAATTATATATATTACTGCATTTTCATTGAATTTTTTGACTGTGAAGGAGCTAAGTACAGAGAGACGTTTCATTGTATGGGCTACTAAGCTAAACCAACATATATACCTTAAAGGTATCTTGATTTTAAAATATGGATCTAAGGATATGTTGCTTTGGAAAAGTAATTCTTTTGTTTCCACAGAGGATGAGAACCTGTGGATTGCTTCCAGAGTAATAAGGTCTTATGGACCAAGAACCCCTGAAAGGCTGCCTTGAACACCCCCAAAAATTACTTTACCCAATAAACAGCAGGAAGAAGTTTGGAAAGAACAATGCCCAAATTCCTCAAATATTGTTTACAAATGT
Source organism: Ondatra zibethicus (assembly GCA_004026605.1). NCBI lineage: Eukaryota > Metazoa > Chordata > Mammalia > Rodentia > Cricetidae > Ondatra > Ondatra zibethicus. The sequence goes on along the minus strand of PVIU01027634.1, from coordinate 18,464 downwards.
TTCTTTACATTTAAACGGGGATATGATATAGAGATTTGCTTTGGTATGGATCTTGGTCTATGGATACAAATTTAAGGTCAATTTTGTTTTATGTATATTTCTCTTGATTAAGGTATTGTGTTTGTGCAACTCATTTAAATATATAATTAAGAAATAGAGCTTAATAGATAATCATCATGATAGTCAAGCTTGTAGTCATGTTAGTTAGATTTTCTAGATGTACAGAGATGTATTTCAGATGGATAGGGATTCTTCAAATCATTCAAAGACTAAAGAATATGGCATTTAAAGTGTTTTAAGAATTTAGGATTTTTCTGACACTGAGACACATCTGCTCCTGGCAACACCAATTACTTCAAGAGGAAGATGGGCATTGAAGAGGTACCTTATGAACTTTGTTAGCCATTTGGGCAAGAAACTGCTCTTGCCTGGACTGATTAATGGTATGCTGTGTGAACTGGACTTGCATGATCCACAGAGAAATGACTGCTGAACTTGTCTAAAGGAGAGACAATCCTTCAGGGTTTCTGATTCATGAAAGAGACATTCTGCAGGACACAGAAGAAAGTGACTGAAACTGTGGAACTGTCTTTGAAATTTCCTGCTTCATGGAAAAGTCTGCAGGATACTATGGGCCAGTAGGCTGAAGATGGATGGCCCAATGTCACAGAATAACTTTGGGTGACTCTCCAGGTAGCGAAATGTCTCTGTCAATTCTAGAGTTTTGAAGTTGCTTACAATGCACTTCCTGTTTACTTAGGTAATATTATATCCTTCTGGAGTCTCTGATGAAGTTGAAGAATAGATAGTTTTCCCTAGTTATGATAAGAGATAAAGTAGATATAAATATCATAACTGTAATTCTTGCTTGATACATGTTTTGTTACATGTAATTTTATTATGTTAAAGTTAAAACCTTCCTTTTAATGAACAGGGCAGGTGATGTTTAGTTCCTCTCTGTATACTGTGAATATAATTGGAATATTATTTATGAATGCCTTGGGCCTATATGAGAGCTATAGGGGAACAGAGCTAGGTGGGGAAAGTTAAACTGAATGCAGGGAGAAGGAAGGCAGAGTCAAAATAGAAGCCATGGAGCCGCTGCCAGAGACAGATGCACTGAAACTTTGCTGGTAGGCCATGACCTCGTGGTGATGCACAAATTAATGAAGATGGGTTAAAGTAAGATCTAAGAGATAGCCAATAAGAACCTAGAGCTAATGGGCCAAGCAGTGATTTAAATAAAATAGTTTGTGTTTGATTATTTCGGGGCTGAGAAACCGGGAACCATCAAGTGGCCTTCCTACAACAACTCAGTTTATCAGTGATAGAAGCATCTGAAAACCTAAGCCAAAATAAATATTCCTTACCATATCCTTGTGTGGCTTGTGTCTCAGATTCCTAAAAAGGGAATGAGGAAATGAAGAAAGTACATACATTCATGAAATGGATTCCCAGACTCAAAAAACTGAGATCCTGTCGAAATGGCTCTCACATGGAGAAGGCACAGAACTCCAGAATCTCAGAATATTTATTATATACAGTTTATCAGAGAAATAAGATGTGTACACAAACAAACATGGAGGTTGAGATTATGATACACAGACAAAGAGGCAGGTTTAGTTAATTACAGTCAAAACATATGTAGGGGAGTAGTTTTTATCCCATAAACAACCAGGAGAAGCAAGCTATCTACAGTTGATATTTTTGGTCTACACTGTCAGCATTCCCACTCAAATCATAGTCTCTGATCCTCAACTGGGAAAGTCTTTGCCATTTATTCAACTCCCATTGGTCTTGAAGCATTCCTGCTTGAGCCGGCCATGGCCGTGTCCAAAATCTATTCATTAAAGATTAATTCCCTTCCTAAAGGAAACTTCAATATCAATGAGAAAATATAAATCCTGTAAAAGTTCATGTTATTTAAGTAACTTGTTATAAAGACAGTTTACCTGTGGCTGTATTATATATTCTGTGAATTAGGGATAAACAACAATGGATTCTGATCATTATTAACCTACAGAATTTTAACCAAAGTAGGACCCACAATATTTTAAGTGTCCTTTTCGAATTTTCCTTCTGGCAAATTACAGCAACAGGAATAAAAATAGAAAAATTATAGTACTCTACTAGTAAGCTATCCACAAAAGAATGATGTCTACCCATCAAAAATGGTGATCCAGGTTATTTTTTTGCAACTGATATATTTATATTTTATTTATGTTTTACAGAAGGATGGAAATAAGATATGCTTTCATATATAAGTGTGGTCTCTCCAACTGTCAAGATAAAGGGTTTAGACATAAAATGTTACAGTCCATTCCAAATTCTAAGAAAGCAAAAAAATATTCTATGGAATAACAGAAAATATAGTTTATTATGCTTGTAAATTAAAAAATAAAATTGAAATGTTTATGATTGCCTTTTGTTCTATCAACTTTTTTAGATCAACTTTTTTAGGTCCATCTTTAGATGGACCTAAAGATGGTATAAGTAGATTTGTATTATTAGAACGTTTTTGAATATATGCACATCTTTTAAAATAAATCCACATTTGTAGCATATAATTTATGTGAATATGTCTGTTATTTTAATGTACAAAACTTTTTGTTAAAGCTTTATAACCAAATGCATATACCAGGTACATGATACTTCAACTGAAGTTTGCCAAGTAGTACCAAACTCTTTTTGAAACTCACTATGTTTGGAAATAGCACCATAATTAATGTCAAAAATTATAGTGAGTAATGTTGAGGAAAAATTTGCACAAAGAGCAAAAATTGGCAATAAGAGCCCCTTTGCTGGTATCGCAAAAATTTGTAATAAATCATTCTGAACTGGCAGGGTTTGCTCATTTTTACCATCAGTAACAAACAATTTCCAACTCCAAAACCTCTCCCAATGAATTACACCTGAGTGCTCATTAGTGCAGTATGGTCTCCAAAGGAAAATCAGACAAGCTGACTTCCAGCTCTGGGCATCAGAAGACCTGAGGGGAAGAAAATGAATGAAGCATCTTCACTCTTAGTGAACAAAGGACAGAACCAGGCTAGAAAGAGGCCAGCAAAACATCATGGCCACAGGTCGGAGAGTAATATGAATGATTACAGTCCAGGGAAAAAAAAGACGAAACAACAGAAAACCAAAATAATAATAGAAATAATTGTTCATATATACATTCCAAAAAGAATAAGAGTTTCAAAGGCACAGGTTTTAAAAATGACTTAAAAAGCTTTGTGCTGATTATAGGTCTTTTAATGTTCTGAGTATATTGATCTTAAGGAAAAGGTAGTGAATCATTTTATTTTTTTCATTTGACTATAGGAATCTAAACTTAGTTACCACATTATAGACAAAATGCATTTACTTGCTTTCTCAGATATAGCAAAGTTCTCTATATCAAATATATAACAGAATAAGCCTTAAAATGGTTTTATTCTGCTAAATAAACTTATATCTATTTATAAGATGAAAAATATACTACTTAGAAAATTTTATAAGCATTTGGGAAATGACAGATTTTATGCAGTGAGATTCTAATTTTATTCACTTGTATTTAAACGTAATTAACTGCACAAAATGAAACTCTGTGTACACGAGAATTTATGATTAGTTTTAACATTCACATAATTATACATTTTCATATGTATGTGACTGTTTAACCATGCTTACTTATTAGAAAAGTGATTCCATCCATAATCAACAGGAAAATGTCATAAATAGAGAGGCATTTGTGCAAACATGAATACCATTCCTCTCAGCACACTCTCCTTCATCTATCTGTTATTTGTCACAACATTTTATTACATAATGCAGATTGGCCTGTGTCTATTTTGTCCAGGCCTGGCTCAAATTAAAAGTTTCTCCCCCTTTTGTGAAAGATAGCTGCTGTTGAATTTAAGACTCATGACTGTAATTATGGAATGATCTCATTTCAACCTTTGGTGGTTGTTCTTTATATTTTGAGACAGAGTCTAGCTATGTAGCTTTGAATGTTATATAACTTGCCGTGTTGATAGGCTGACTTGTAACTCACAAGTATCTGCCTGCCTCTGCCTCTGGAATTCAGGATTTAAACAACCAAGTCCAGTTTCCAATATTTTTCTTTAATTACTAACAATAATTGTTTCCAAACAGGTAACTTCTTTTTTTTTTTCTGCTTCAGTTTTCCTGCTCCACCCCTAAACAACTCAAAAAGGTTTAAATTTGGATCACTTGATCTTTTTCAGTTTGTTTCCTCTCAATTCAAAACCCGCATCTCTATATGCCAGCGTTCTCTGCAATCTGCCTTTGCGCTAATACATGCAACCTGGACACTAATTACTTGGCAGTTTTGGACATTTTTTGTTTGTTTGTTTGTTTCACAAACTTATCTTTTTCTCTGTGCTTACGATAGCTACTTGGCTTCGGATTGTAATTCCACTTTTGGGTGTCCAGGGGATGGTGGCCCTTCACATGCTTCATCACTATGCGACGCTGATGGCTGTGGTGCTTGATGTACTTCTTATGCAAAATTCTACAGATTTCAATACATTGACCAACTTTGAGGTGGAGATGTTTATAGGAAGAAGATGAAAGACACAGTTACAGAGACTCTCACCACAAACCACTTGCATTGAACCCAAAGCTTATCTCAGTATTCTTATGCCTTGTGTGGTTGCTGTTGGCTGTAATTCGAGGGCTTGGAAGGCTGAAGCAAGAGCATTGGTACAACTTACAACTTTGAGTGCAGACAGGGCTACTTGAGACATTGCCTCAAACAAGTATATCTGCACAGACACTATTTCCAAAACCAAAACCAAAACCAAAACCAAACCAAACAAACAAACAAAAACCAAAAAAGCCTTCCTTTCGCAGATAATAGAGCTAAGAATTAGAGATTTTGATATAAAATTATTTGTTCACTTCCTCCCAGTCGCTTGCAATCATAATATTATTTTATGTTTTTAAAGATGCGGTGACCTCAGATTCCTCTTTTAATTACACAATGTATGTTGTTTGATGAATGGCTTATTTTACCACAATACTCAGTATTTATTTGCTATTTTTTAAATTTACGGGAAATAGATTTTTTCTTTCAATATATCTCTGAGACAATAATTATTCAAATCAGCTCTAGGATGGAAAAATACAGCTTTAGAAATTTTAGATACATAATCCATGTAAGAATCACTCCCTATGGGTCACTTTTAAAATAATAATATGCCTTAACATTTTACATCACAGATTTTATAAAAGTAAAAAGCAAAATGCTCCTTTTGTAGTAGAACTTGATATTCACTTAAAGCCCCAATAAAATAGTGAAGATTATTAACAAAAAAAAACAGAAATTGGCTACCATTTATGCAGAATGAACAGAAACAATTATGGAGATAATTTAGAATTGAGAGCTCAATTGTAACATGTAGGAGTCAACTGTCTCCTTACACAGGGGCACATACGCACACATCTATATGAACTTGCACATGTGCATGCACATGGACATACCTAAGAAATGTAACGAACGTGAGTAAATGTAAAAAAGCAGCAATGTTTAATGTCCAGGAAATAACATGTAGTGAGAAGTGAATCAAATGTACAGTGCCTATAAAATGGTAGGAAAATGAAGTCTAAATGTGTTTCCTAAAATGAATGATGTTCCCTTTGTATATTTTCTTCTTCAGTTGAATGATGACTAATTAGTATTTCCAAAGATTGTTATGAAAACACATCCTACTTGATATTAAGGACTGAAGTTAAAGAAAAATATATGAAGTATCAAATCAATGATAGATTCCTTAAGCATTGAACGAAAATACCCTCAATCTGTGAGAAATATAATACTTTATCATCAAAATAATACTACTGATGAGGCTTCCACAGGGATTCCAGGTAGAGAACTCAGAGTTGATAGTTCCTCTAAAATTGTGCTTATGAATAGAAATTCTGTCATAGCTCATGTCAGTTTTCTTGTTAGTTCCACTAGATTTCATAACATACCCTCCCTCACGACAGATTCATTATTGGAATTTTACACAACAGTATTCTTTTTCTGCCAGTGTTATATTTCTTTTGATCTTGTGGTTTTCTTTGTTTGACTATTGTTGTAAACATGGCAGTCAAACCTCAATAAAATGCGAAAGGAGACTGACAATTTAATTTCATTAAAATGTATTTCAAGGTACTCAGTTGTAATTTTAAAATTGACTCCTGAAAAATTTTAAACTGTAATGCTTGCAATTTTCAAACTATATTTTGAATCTTTAAAATTAAAGATAGTTTAATCAGAAGACAATGGGCAATGGAGTGGGGCATTTATTTGTGCTTTGTTTTTGTTCTTCCAGAACAACAAAAAAAATGAATTCAAAGAAAACAGGAAAGAATTGGGAATATGAGAACGAAGAGATAATGAGCTCACCTGGAGACAGAACAGTAGAACTCTCTACATACTTATTCTTTCACACTTTACTAAATTTAAGACTCCTTCATTGATGCCTCTGGGACTTTCCTTGTCTACTTTAGGTTTTTTTTTTTTTTTTTTTGAATTCCAACTCTTAGTCTGTTCATGCAATGCAGTGAAAGAGAGAGTGTAATTAGCGTGTTGCTGTAAGGAAAGTAAAATTTGCAGTGGATTCCAACAAAAGAGAAAAATATAATTCCAGAACCCTTTTTCTAAAAATGAGAATACAAGAAAAATAACCTGGAGTAAAAGTGCTCTGAACACAAACTTCATTTTGTTCAAAGAATCTTTTTTTAAATAGTAGTAAAAGAGCTCTTGCTGGATAATCTCCATTCTTCAGCATCTGGCGGCAAAGAAGATGTACATTTGTTGTAAGCAAAGAGTACCTCAATAGAAAACAATGTCTTATTAATTGTTTAGTTTATTGTTCTGTTCTATATCAAGGAGATGCAATATAGGATGATTGAAAAGTATTCAACTATCTGCTTGAATTGGTGTGCTTTTTCTTTCACTCACATTCACAGTGTTTATATGCTCTATTATTTCATAATGTAGAAATACAATGAAATGTGCGTATTGTGTCACTATTGCTTTTAAGCTGCAACATTTCCTTTCTAGAGATGGGTAATATTCATATGATATAAGAAGGAATGTCAAGACTCAGAATAGTATACGAAATTTAAGAGAGTCAAAAAGTTCAAAAAATTCCAGGGTTTACAAGGTCCGTTCCCAAGTCTATACCAGTATGCGGTTACTGTGGAGAAGATTTTCTTGAGTTTAGTTCCTGGAAGTTGAGCAGAGTTTAAGCTATACATCTAATGAAAGTCATCATTCATAGTAAAGTGGGCATTTTTAGGACCTCGTAATCCTTGAGTTACTCATATTTCTATAAATTACTCCAATAAACCTCCAGATTCATCAAACTAGACCTAATAGAATTGTATCTTTTGTTTATTGTCACTGCCCTATCTGGAGTTAACAAATGTCCTTTGGTCTCCAGAACAAGTCACATGAGAGTAAAGGGCTGTTTAAGAAAATGAATAGAGCCAGCCAGTTGTGGCACACATCTTTAATCCCAATACTCAGAGCTGGTGGATCTCTGTGAGTTCAAGGCCAGCCTGGTATAGAGAGTGAGTTTCAGGACAGATTCCTAAGCTACAGAGAAACTTTGTCTCAAAGGGAAAAAAAGAAAAGAAAAAAAATAGTTCTGGGGGGGGGTAGTCAAGCATTCAATATAGACAAGTTTAGTGAGGTCTTTCTTCTCTATTACAGCCTGCTGATGTATCCATGACTTATTATATTGCAAAGAGCACTAATCTCATTTACAAGAATTCCACATGGATTCTTTATCCATAACAGTAACTATCACTTCTTAATGCTCTCTCAATCAGGGTTAGAATTTCACTATGATAATTTGGAGGGAACAGGAATATTCAGATAGTAATAGATGAGTTATCAGTCTAGTTGATTCCATCACTGTCTCAGAAATCTTTTAGTCTCTTGCAATGTTTTTGTTATTGTTTTTCATGTAGATAATAATTATGTCCTTTGTTTTGTAATATACAACAGGATGGTTTATTGAAATGTCAATATGTGGGTTATTGTCCTGATATTTTCATATCCTCTTTTTTCCAAGTAAGTAAACAAAACTGTATGTCTGCCTTACAAGGGAAAAGAGAAAATCAGACAAGAAATAAGACTAACTATTAGTGAAGATGGCTGTGTTAGTTATTCAGTGGGCACAATGATCAGTTAATCTTTCATAGTTCATCAGCAAAGACTGTTTGGTGCCCATCTTGCACAACTTTTTTTATAAGTTCTATTTTTTTTTTTTTTTTGGTTTTTCAAGACATTGCTTTCCTGTAGCTTTGGGGACTGTTTTTGAACTAGCTCTTGTAGACCAGGCTGGCCTTTAACTCACAGAGAATGCCTGCCTCTGCCTCATGAGCGGTAGGATTAAGAATGTACACCACCATGACCTGGCTCTATTTTTTTCTTTTATAATAACCTATTTGTAAGTGATAAATTATGTAAAAATAACATGGGGAAATAAAAATAAGAATTGTACTTTAAGGGTACACATACCCATTGTGCATAGAAAATACTCACTGTCTTCTTCAAAGCAAAACTCATATTAAAAGAGATATTTAATATTAGTTTAGAAGAGTTATAAGTTTTCCAAGGAGTACCAAAATACTTATTTTTTTCAAATTTAATTGAAATTTTAAATATTTTACCTTATGTGAAAGATAATTACATAGCTTCTCCCTTCCTGTTCCTTCTTCTAGTGTGTTAAAACTAATAAAAAAATAAGTCAGTGAAAATACAAAATGTAGAAGAACTTGAGGATAAATGATCTCAGTTTGCAACATCTGAACTTTCCTGATTGTGTTTTGGTTACTCAAATTGACCAAGAGAGATGTTGAGTGGCTCTAGACATAGAAATTATGTCAGAACAGATAATTTTTGAGGCCTTTGTCTGAGGAAAATTGAGGAGCAAATGATATCAAGAGAAATACCTTAACCTACCTAGTATTCTAAGGATGGCAGAGCAAAATGTGAGAAATTATGAGTTGTAGTTGTAAGCTCAAGTTTGAAAGTAAGATGCTACACTCAGTATGTTTTTTCTCTGTGTGTAGTACTCTATTTTGTATATATACCAGATCTTCTTTATTCATTCTTCAGTTGAGGGACATTTAGGTTGTTTCCAGATTCTGGCTATTATGAATAATAATGAACTGCTATTAACACAGTTGAACAGATGTCCTCGTGCTATGATTGAGCATTCTTTGGGTCTATACCCAATAGCAATATTACTATTTTTAATTGATTTTATTGAGCTATACATTTTTTCTGCATCCCTCCCTTCTCCCTTCCACTTTAGCCCTCTCCCATGGTTCCCATGCTCCCAATTGACTCAGGACATCTTGTCTTTTTCTACTTCCCATGTAGATTAGATCCATGTATGTCTCTCTTAAGGTCCTCATTGTTGTCTAGGTTCTCTGATTTATAGGCTAGTTTTCTTTGCTTTATGTTTAAAAACCACTTATGAGTGAGTAAATATGATAATTGTCTTTCTGGGCCTGGGTTACTTCACTCAATATGATGTTCTCTAGCTCCATCCATTTGACTGCAAATTTCAAGATGTCACTATTTTTTTCTGCTGTGAAGTATTCCATTGTGTAAATGTACCACATTTTCCTTATCCATTCTTTGGTCGAGGGTCATTTAGGTTTCTCTTTTTTCAATTTCTGGCTATCACAAACAATGCTGCCATGAACATAGTTGAGCAAATGCCAGACCCAGAAAGATAAATATAATATATACTCACTCATAAGTGGCTTTTAGACTGAAAGCAAAAAAAATCAGCCTATAGTTCACAACCCCAGAGAATCTAGACCAAAAAGAGGACCCTAAGAGACATACATGGATCTACATAGAAAGGTGAAAAAGATATGATCTTCTGAGTAAAGTGGGAGAATGGGAATCACGGGAGAGGGTAAAGGGGAAGAGGGGAGGAAGTAAGGGGAGCAGAGAAACATGTATAGCTGGCTTCAAACTCACAGAGATCCACCTGCCTCTGCCTGTCGAGTACTGGGGATTAAAGGTGTGTGCCACCACCAGTGGCTGAATTGGTTCTTTTTCTAAATGGGATTAATATAAGGTGGAAGTGAATAGCATCATGTGACCTAAAATTGTTTTTTTTTCTAAAAGGTAAACTTTGTAAGAAACTATGCCCTCATTCAGCAGAATCTTCCCTTCTGTGAATGAACCACGACCTTGTTAGTGTTACAGAAGCAAACCTACAGACATCATTGTAGACAGAACTTTCTGTCTTGCCTGGTCTCTCAGCTGTTCAGTCCCAAAGAAAGACACAGAGGCTTATATTAATTATAAACTGCTTAGCCCATTAGGCCACACTTATTATTAACTAGCTCTTGCAACTTAAAATTAACTCATAATTTTTGTCTATGTTAGCCATGCAACTTAATACCTTTTATCAGTGAGGCGTTCTTATCTTGCTGCTTCTGTGTCTGGCTGGTAACTGCATCTCTGTCTTTTCTCTTCCCAGAATTTTCTTAGTCTGGTTCCCAAGCCTATACTTTCTGACTGGCTACTGGCCAATCAGCATTTTAATAGTGATAAATCTTTACAGATTACAAAAGTATTATCCCACAGTATATCATAAGAAGTCAGTTACTACTCAAATATCCAAAATGCCCCAGGATTGAAATACAGGAGAAGCCAGTAACTGGAAAGGGTCAGATAATTAATTTATTCAAAGGTCAATTTTAATCATGATAAAGTATAATTAATACCTTAATTTCAGAAATATTTATTCATACTTACTAAACTGGAATTAGTATCTAATTTTTTTTATTATGTCTGTGTACACTGGAAGCAGATAATCAATGTCTTTAAAGAATCTTCCTCTCAGGGAAACTGATATTTCCTTCTGGTTCACTTTTAATGAGATGTGTTAGGTGAGTAACTGAGAGTAGTATAAACTCCTAAAGAGGGCAATTTTCATAGTGACATATGGAGTTCAGGTGACATTGTCTCATTAATCCTGTCAAATTAACTAGATTTCCAAGGGTGGAGAAAAACTATGTGACCACTTAGTATTTTCAACAGCCATCCAAAAACTTTTCTTGCAAAAGTTGCCGAAGTTTTATAAGTTTCTTGCATGAAGTGAATGTCTACACACTCCAAGGCCCCATATTTTCATGGTCTTCTTCCTCAAGCTCCTTAGAAGAAGCCTAACAAAACATTCCCAAAGAATTGGAAATGAGTAAATTTTTCCACGTTAAGTATTTTTCCCTCAGTAATATTTTTCTCTGCAAACTGACTACTTCATTAGTCTTGGGAACAAACTTAAAATGTCAACACTTCAGGACATAGTAATATCATGTCTACAGGTGACATGTGATGAGTTGATTCTTAGATATTGTGCTGAAAATCAGGCTGTAGCACTAAAGTATGTGTTATACATTTTTCTTATTATTAAGGATGTTGTACATTTCCTTAAGTGTCTTTCAGCCATTTTAGATTCCTCTGTTGAGAGTTCTCTGTCAGTCAACAAGACAAAACAAAAGCCTACAGAATGGAAAAAGATCTTCACTGACCCCACATCAGACAGAGGTCTAATCTCCAAAATATACAAAGAACTCATGAAATTGGTCATCAAAAGAACAAATAATCCAATAAAAAATGGAGTACACACTGAAATTTTATAGTTATTATTTATAAGCAATCCTATGTAACCTACAGAACCAAATTTTATTTTTGAGTTTTCAGATATGGGTAAGCAGTTAAAAAGATTTGCTGCTTTTTTAGGGAAATTGAGTTGAGATCCCAAAGTTCATATTGGCACTTCATAAGTACCTCTGACTATGGCTTCGAGGGACCTACTGCTTCTAACATCCCGAAAGACCTGATTAACCGTGTGGATATGTATATATAAACACTGACATATAAGTCTAAACATAGAATAATAAATCTTTTGAAAACAAAAATAAGTCTAGCAGTGTTGGTACACACCCTTATTCCTTGTACTCAGGAGTCAGAGACAGGCAGGTCTTTGTGAGTTCAAGGCCAACCTGGACTACCTAGCAAATTTCAGGATAGCTGAACCTATACAGAGAAATCAAGTCTCAAACAACAACAACAACAACAAAATAGTGCTTTTGTGGAGAGATTTTTTATGCAATAAAAATGTGATGCTTAGATAGCAGATTATATTAAATCATAAATATAAAAGAGTAAAATTCATTCTTTTTATTTCTATGGATACTATGTCTTAAATTATTTCTATACTGAAGGTAAATCAAATAGAAAAAATGAAAATTTTTGTTCAATGCACAATTATATTTATTAAAGTCATTGTTCTAGTAGATTTTGCATAAATTAAAAACCCTGTTTATATGTAAAACAAACATTCAGAAAATAAGAATCTAGGAATTATTCATACAATAGTGATTCATAGAGATAGAAACACAATAAATAGAAATGAGGATTTTAAAAACAGACTTGAAAAAATTTTAAAAATTGGAACATAACCAGCAGTAAATATTAGAGAAAATTGAGTAGGTTATATTTCATGAAACCACAATGTTCCATTAATCATTAATATAATTTTTAATATAAAAATATATTAGGTGATCAAAGAATAGTATAAATCAATAAATTATTTCTAGTTTGGATGAGCATTCATTATCAGATTACAAAGGCCTAAATGGTAGTTACTAAATAGAAAATATAAACAGAAGATATATTGAAGTGAGAAACCTCTCTCTATGCTGCGAATATGTCTTATTACCATTGTTTAATGAATCAGCTGCTTTGGGCCTATGGCAGGGCAGAATAAAGCTAGACAGGAAATCTGAACAGAGATATAGACAGAAAGTAGGCAGAGTCAAGGAGGCACCATGTAGCTGTAGAAGGAGACAGATGCCCTGTAACCTTACTGGTAAACAATGAGCCTCATGGTAAAATATAAAATTATAGGAACTTTTTAATTTAAAATGTAGAAATTAGTTAATAAGAAGCCTGAGCTAATAGTTTAAGCAGTGGTTTAATTAATATAGTTTCTGTGTGATTATTTTGGGTCTTGGCAGCCAGGACACAGTGAGCAGTTTCATACTACAAAATGATGCACTAACGTGGGCCAACTGTATCACATAAAACCTGAGAGAGCTTGTGAAGGAATACTGGACACAAAAGAATGGAGTTAAGCACAACTTCTTGGTATCTGAATATTTTCAGACACAATTTGTTTACTGGCATGAGCACTGTTACAGGGAGTGGGGCCCCTTGTTCTAGCCTCCCAGCTAGCTTCCACCCAAAATAATCACACAGAAACTGTATTCGTTTAAGCACTGCCTGGCCTATTAGCTCTAACTTTTTATTGGCTAATTTTTACATCTTAATCTAACCCATATTGGTTAATCGGTGTTCACCACGAGGTCATGGCTTACAAGGAAAGATTTAGCATGTCTGACCTGGCATCTCCATGGCGGCTCTCTCTCTGCTTTCTTCCTCCCAGAATTCAGTTCTGTCTTCTCTGCCTACCTAAGTTCTGCCCTCTCAGGCCAAACAGTTTCTTTGTTAATTAACCAATGAAAGCAACACACAAGCAGAAGGACCTCCTACACCATTTTTTCTCTTTTGTTTAAACAAAAAGGAGGGCTTTAACTTTAACATAGTAAAATTACATATAACAAAACAGTTATTAAGTAAGAACTATAGTTATTATATTTATATTTACTTTATCTTATATTATAACTAAGGAAAACTATAATAATAACTATTTATTTTTAACTTTATTAAAGACTTTAGAAGGATATAATGTTACCTAAGAAAACAGGAAGTGCATTGTAAGCAACTTTTAAAATTTTGATATCTTCTTGTCTGAACAGTCACCCAAAGTTTTTTTTTCTAGCATTGGGGCATTTATCTTTAGCCTACAGGCCAATATTATTTAGTAGACATTTTTATGAAGCAGAAAATTTTAAAAACAGTGTAGTCACTTTTTTCTGTGTCTGTAGAATGTCTCGCAGACTCTTTTAAAAACAAGAATCCTGAAGGATCATCTCACCTTTAGGCAAGTTTACCAGTCATTTCTTGTGCGTTTTTATGTCCAGTTTACACATAAGTCCAGGCAAAAGCAGTTTCTTGCCCAAATGGCTAACCAAATCCATAAGGAGCCTCTTTGATGTCCATCCTTCTCTTGAAGTAGATTGGTGTTGCCAGGAGCACACATGTCTCATTGTCATGTAAAGCCCTTAGTTATTAAAACATTTTAAATGTCATATTCTGTAGTCTTTGAAAGATATGAAGAATGTCTATCTAACTAAAATATATCTATATATATCTAGAAAATTTAACTAATATAACTACAAGCTTGATTATTATTGATGATTATCCATTAACAAACTATATTTTTAATTACATATTACATTTTTAAATGGACTACACAATCACAATACCTTAATCAAGATCAGAAATACAAATACATATAACAATATTGGCCTTAAATTTGTATCAATAAATCAATATTTATACCAATGTAAATTATTTATCACTTGGCCTGATAGGGCAGAACTTAGGTAGGTGGTAAGACTGAACTGAATTCTGAGAGGAAGAAATCAAAGTCAGAGAGCCTCCATGGAGATGCCAGGTCAGACATGGTAAATCTTTCCCAGTAAGTCACGACCTCATGGTAAACACAGATTAATAAAAATGGGTTAAATCAAGATGCAAGAGTTAGCCAATAGGAGGCTAAAACTAATGGCCAAGCAGTGTTTTAGTTAATACAGTTTCAGTTTAATTATTTTGGGTATAAGCTAGCCTGGTGGCCAAAACAAGGGGCCCCACTCCCTGTAACAGAGCATTAGTGCTATGGCTCTTTTAAGATAGATCTTTCTGACTCACCACTGGGAGCAAAGGTTGAAAGAATCCTTTAAGAGCTGGCTTCCTGGTTCATGCTCATCTTATTAGGGAGCACTTATATGGGGTCTGTGAGCAGCATGTTACAAATTGCTTAATGGAGGCATAGACCTGCTGCCTCCCTTGAGCTGGGACACTGAGCATGACTTGAAGAGCTGTAGGTAAACATTCCTCTGCCATATTGGACAGGGTAGAGCACAAACAGGTCGAGTCACAGACTTGGTCCTAGGCACACCTGCTGAGCATTTAGAAAAAAAAAGGGGGCTCTTGGTCAGAAAATAATTACAGATAAGCAATAAAGACAGATTCAGATGAAAAATACCTCTGAATGGGTCACAGTGTTCAATAAATATATGTAGGCTTGGAAGAGAGGGAAAAAAGGATATAAACAGATATAAAAGGAAGTAAATGGTTTTAAAATATAAATCAAAGTCATTAAAGAGCCAGAATACAGACCAGACTGTCATAGCTTAAAGGAGTAACGAAAAATAAACCATTTTGAGATGGAAAATACACATAGAGTCTGTACTATGTATATTATTGTGTTTTCTTTGAATTTTTTGACTGTGATGGAGCTAAATACAAGGAGACATTTCACTGTATTGGCTGCTAAGCTAAACCAATATATATATTAAATGTATCTTATTTAAAAATTTGGGTTTAAGGATATGTTGCTTTGGAGAAGAGGTTCTGATTTGTTTCTACAAAGTATAGAAAGCTGTGGATTCCTTTCCAACTAATATTGTTTGATCAAAGAAGACCCCCTAAAGCAATGGGCCAAATGGTACAACATTCATGACATCTTCAGGACAGCTGACTGAGATGAACTTATCACACAGAATACCCCATGAAAGACCTGATTAACAGGGCCCCCAATCAGCAGGAAATCATCCAAAGAACATTTCCCAAATTCCCTAAATGATTGCTTATATAGGTTTGTTTATATTTAAAGGTCTATATGCTATAGCGATAAATACTTTGCATTGGTATGGATCTTGATTTATTGATACAAATTAAAGGTCAATTTTCTTATATGTATATTTCTGCTCTTGATTAAGGAATTGTGTTTGTGGAGCTCATTTAAAAATGTAATATATAATCAAGAAATACAGGTTAATAGGTAGTCATCTATAATTGTCAAACTTTAAGTCATGCTATTTAGGTCTTCTAGATATGTGAAGGTATATTTCACATGGATTAATATTCTTCAAACCTTTTAAAGACTAACAGAATATTGTAACATGAAGGCCTGCTTGTTGGGGTTTCTGTCATGCCCAGTTCCCACATTTGTTAAGTCCCAAGGAAAAATCACACAGAGGTCTATATTAATGATAAACTGATTGGCCCGTTAGCTCAGGCTTCTTATTAACTCTTACAACTTATATTAACCCATTATTTTTATCTATGTTAGCCATATAGCTCGGTATCTTTTTCAGTGGGGCAGGTCACATCTTCGTTCTTCCTTGTCCGGGCAGAACTGGGGAGGAATGGGCTTCCTCCTTCCCAGAATTCTCCTGTTCTCATTGACCAGCCTCTACTTCCTGTCTGGTAGTCCTGCCTATACTTCCTGCCTGGGTACTGGCCAATCAGTGTTTATTTAAAACATAATTGACAGAATATATGGCATGAAATGTTTTAAAACCTTAAGACTTATTATGGCAATGAGACACATCTACTCCTGGTGGCACCAACCTACTTCAAGAGGATGATAGGTATTGAATAGGGACCTTAGGGAGTTTGTTAGCTGTTTGAGCAAGAAACTGCTCTTGCCTGGACTTCTTGATGTTATACTATATTAACTGGACCTGAAGGGCCCGCAGTAAATGACTGCTGAACTTGCCTGAAGGTGAGATGGTCCTTCATGGTTCCTGATTCATGAAAGAGCCTGCCAGACATTTTGCAGGATACAGAAGAAAGTGACTAACAAGCTGCCAACAGAGGCAAAATCTTTCAAATTTTTTGATGCATGGAGAAGTCTGCTGTATACTATGGGCCTATAGGCTGAATATGGGTGCACCCATGTTACAGAAGAACATAGGGTAACTGTTCAGGCCGAAAAATGTCTCTGTCAAATGTCAAGTTTTAGAAGTTGCTTACAATGCATTTCTGTTCACTTAGGTAATATTATATTCTTCTGTCGTCTTTGAATAGTTGAAGAAAGAGAGCTATATTTTTCCTTAGTTATGATAAAAGATAAATTAGATGTAAAACATTAGAAGATAGGATTTATGACAGAGTATTTTCCTTTATTTATCAAATGTAAATGGACTAAATATAGTAACTATAATTCTTTCTTGATACTTGTTTTGTTATATGTAATTTTACTATGTTAAAGTTAAAACCATCATTTTCATTGAAACAGAAAATAGGAGGTTAAGTGGGATTCCCCTTTGTATGCTGATAATGTGCTTTATTACCATTGCTTAATAAAGAGGCAGCTTTTGACCTATGGCAAGGCAAAATAAAGTTAGGCAGGAAATCCAAACAGTGATATAGAGAGAAATTAGGAAGAGCCAAGAGGAGATGTCATGTAGTTCCTGAAGGAAACAGATGCCAGACAGAACCTTACTGGTAGGTCACAACCTCAGTGGCAATGCAAAATAATAGAAATGGGTTAATTTGAGATATAAGAGCTAGCTAGAAATATGCCTTAGTTGTTAACAAACAGTGTTGGTATTAATATAGTTTCTGTGTGATTATCTTGGGTCTGGGTGGCCAGGAAGCAAATGAGCAGACTCCACCTACAATTGATTTCATGAAAACTCTAGAAAATATATTTGTAAAAAAATACATAATTCTAAAAGGAGAGAGATAGCAGAAGGCCCATCAAGACACCCTGCATTAATTTCAGCATAAATTAATAATTTTCATTTTGAAGTTTATCAGAATTGCATCTTACTTTTGAATAATATTGGATTTTTGAGGAATATTTGGTTATTTTTTCCAGTACTTGAGGCAAAAATTCCCAAGCTAACATATATTTTTTCCTTTATATGCACACACACACACACATACACACATACACACACACAAAATAGAGGGGAGTAGGAGGAAGGATGGAGAGGGCAAGAATTGATAAAGGAGTATGGGTGAATATAACCAAAATACATTATATGTAATACTCAAATATTATTATAAATGTAAAAATCAAAATGTAAAACAAGATTCACTTATTTTTTACTAAAATTTGACTAAAATCTTCAAGCAACCATTTTAATTTTTACAAGGCAAAGCTTTCTCTTTCACCAACAAACATCTTGATACTTGTTCTACAGAATATAACAAGCAAATGTGTATTTTAATTATGTAATTTATGTTTTTCTCATACACTGCACTTCCACTGAGCACAATTTTCCCTCCCTCCTCTTCTCCCAGTCCCTCCTACTAGCTCCTCTCTCCCAAAGATGCATTTTTCCTTCATCTCCCTTCAGAAAACAGGTAGACCACCCCAAGGATATCATACAAGCATGGCTTATTATGTTGCAACAAGACCAGGCATATCACATCAAGGTTTGACAAGCAAAACCATTAGGAGGAAAAGTGTTCCAAAAGCAAGTGGAAGAGTCAGAAAGAGCCC
>PVIU01027633.1:0-20154 GCA_004026605.1 Ondatra zibethicus | reverse complement strand
TTATACAATCGAAGAAAGAAAGCATTTTTAACAAATGGTACTAGCATAACTGGATGTCAACCTGTAGAAGAATGAAAATAGATCCGTATATAGCACCATGCACAAAACCCAACTCCAAATAGATTAAAGACTTCAATAAAAATCCAACCACACTGAACCTGATAGAAGAGAAAGTGGGAAGTAGCCTGCAATACATGGGCCCAGGAGACCACTTCCTATGTATAACCCCAGTAGCACAGACAATAAGAGCAAAAATGAATAAATGGGACCTCCTGAAACTGAGAAGCTTCTGTAAAGCAAAGGACACAGTCATTAAGTCAAAAAGGCAACTTACTGAATGGGAGATCTTCACCAACCCCACATCAGACAAAGGTCTGATCTCCAAAATATATAAAGAACTCAAGAAACTAGACACTAAAATTCTAAATATCCCAATTAAAAAATGGGTTACTGAACTGAACAAAGAATTCTCAACAGAAGAATTTCAAATGGTCAAAAGATACTTAAAGACATGTTCAACTTTCTTAGCTAGCAGGGAAATACAAATCAAAACAACTTTGAGATGCCATCTTACACCTGTCAGAATGGCTAAAAATGAAAAACACCAATGATAGCTTATGCTAGAGAGGATGTGGAGTAAGGGGAATACTCATCCATTGCTGGTGTGAATGCAAGCTTGTGCAATGACTTTGGAAATCAGTATGGCAGTTTCTCAGAAAATTGGGAGTCAACCGACCTCAGGATCTAGCAATACCACTCTTGGAAATATACACAAGAAATGCCCAATCACACTACAAAACCATTAGTTCAACTATGTTCATAGCAGCATTATTTGTAATAGCCAGAACCTGGAAACAACCTATATGCCCCTTGATAGAAGAATGGATAAAGAAAGTCTGGAACTGAAGAGTCCAAAAATAAGAAAATAAAAATGTAGATTCAAAAAATTAGAATGTAGAAATAAAGAAATATCAAAGTTATAAGTCTAGGAGAATGAGAAAGACTATCAGCAGGTTTGTCAGCAGATCAAAGATCAGTCATTCACAGTGGGCTATTTTCTCAGATGCCTGGGAAACCTCCATCAGCTTAGGTCATTCCATTTATAACTGGATGTTTTATTTACAAAGCCAGAGCTTCTCCCTGAAAATTGAAAGTAGTGTCCTTGCCATCCCTAATAAATGAAAGATGTGAACTGAGTTAACCTTTAGGAGACAGAGATATGTGACTTTTGGGTTAGACACTGTCTCTGTTATGGAAAACTGGCGCCACCAGAGGGGAGGCATGGGACTCCAGTATACACCTGGAGGTACCAGGAGACAGTGAACAAATACAATGGTTTAATTAATGAGCTCTGACAAAGGAGGTTCTAAAGTATGGCAGTCAGTATCTGAGTTTTACCTTGAGATAGTGTGAAAAGCTTTCCACTATCTTCTACCTTCTCAGCATAAGAACCAGTTAACCCTAATTTATTAACCTTCTAGTATTACTAGCAGTCCCTTTTCTGACTAATTGCTAAAGACATCTGTTTTCTAGCAATTAGTGACTTTTGCTGTAATCTCCTCTAAACCATATTTCATGATGGCTGCCTAGTTACCCATTGACATTAGAACTCATTCCCCTCTTTAGGGTCTCCGCTGACTAACCCAAGGTTCAGAGGAAGATTGTAAACATTCCTTTGTTCAGAGCTAATGCTTGGTGCCCCTACTATAAAAAGTGGGTTCAGAAACTGGCCTTTTGCCACAGCCTGACAAACACCATCTCTGGCTGTGGTCTCAGCTAGCTGATGAGCTTCTGCGCCCCAAGTTTTTTTTAATTTTTTTTATTTTTAAGCTTGCTTCTGGTTTTCATAGGATCTGGTTTCTGGAATAGAGTTTGCTTCTGGTTTATTAGACTTGGTGGTGTTCTCATCTTTGTATGACGTCCCTGGATCCAAGAGAACATCTACACATTAGAGTACTACTCAGCGATAAATGACATCTTGAATTTTGCATGCAAATGGATGGAAGTAGAAAACAATATCCTGAGTGAGGTAACCCAAACCCAAAAAAATGAATATCGTATTTACTCACTCATTAGTGGATTCTAGCCATAAACAAATGACATTGAGCCTATAGTTCATGATCCTAGAGAAGCTAAGCAATAAGGTGAACCCAAAGGAAAACCTACATAGATCCTCCTGGAAATTGGAAGCAGACAAGATCGCCAGGCAAAAGTTGGGAGCATGTGGGGGGATTAGAGGGAAGGGGAGAGGGGATGAGAGAGGGGATAAGGGGAAGGTTTGGGAGTGCTTGGGGGAGTGGATGGTTGAGATGGAGGAAGGATGGATATGGGAACAGGGAAGGAGATCTCTTAATTGAGGGAGCCATTTTGGGGTTGGCAAGAGGCTTGGCTCTGGAGGGGTTCCCAGGAGTCCATGGGGATGACCCCAGCTAAGACACTGGGCAGTGGAGGAGAGGGTGCCTGAACTGGCCTTGTTCCATAGTCAGACTGATGACTATCTTGAACATCACCATAGAACCCTTGTCCTGTGATGGATGGAGATAGAGACAGATACCCACATTGGACCACTGGATTGAGCTACCAAGGGCCAGTTGAAGAGCAGAAGGAGGGAGAAGATGAACAAGGAAGTCAGGACCACGAGGGGTTGGTTCATCCACTGAGACAGTATGCCTGAGCTAATGGGAGCTCACCAAATCCAGCCAGACTGGGACTAAACGAGTATGTGATCAAACTGGACCCTCTGAATGTGGTTGACAATTGGGGCAGACTGAGGGGAAAAGACAAGGCATATCATATATACTGATAACAGATAAGCTTTTGTCATGGCCCATGTTCACATATAGGGAGAAAAGAATGCTAACCTCAACAAGAAAAGAAATCAAAATCAGGGAAGACATTTTATCCCTATTGAATTGTTATCCAGTTACCCAAGAGGGGTAGCAATTATCCATTGCAAAGAACACAAAAGGGGGTATGGGCATAGAGATTCGAAAGAAAATGGTCCTCAATGGGAGTGGCACTATTAGGAGGTATGGTCTTGTTGGAAGTAATGTGTTACTGTGGGGGTGGGCTTTGAGGTCTTTTTCTCAAGCTTCCCTCAGTGTGACAGTCAGTCAACTTCCTGTTACCTGCAAGATGTAGGACTCTCAACTCCAGCACCACATCTGCCTGCATACTGCCATGTTCCCCTTCATGATGATAATGGACTGAACCTCTGAAGCTGTAAGCAAGCCACCCCCAATTAAGTTTTTTCTTTATAAGAGTTGCCATGATCATGGTGTCTTTTCACAGTGACAATAATAATAATAATAATAATAATAATAATAATAATAACAATAAAACAAACTAAGATAGGAAGATTCCTTAGAAGCCAGAGGAAACCCAGTGGCTGACTTGTCTACTGCAGAAGTGGCCTCTTCAAGTCTTGGTAGGCCTTCCAGAGCCCAGCTTACTGGATGACCTAGAATACAGACCAGTTGAGATCAACAGCATAAAATGAGAACTGACCACACAGGGTTGGTGGACTCTGTCAGATGGCAGATCCATCCTTCCAGTGAGTCTGAGGAGGTACCTGGTTTCAGATCTCTACAAAGCTAGTCACCTAGGGGCCACAAAAACTGCTGAACCCCTCAGACCCAGGTATTATCTTCCAAATTTGGAAGACTCCACTTTTAGATGTGCCATCTGTGCTTAGGGAAACCCCAAAGGGAGAAAGGAAGATCCCACAAGGGATCCAGGCTAGAGGAAATGGGCTTGGGGGAAATTGGGAGTTGGACTTTGCTGAAATCTGATGTACTGATTTTTGCTATAAATATTTGCTGGTATTTGTGGGTACCTTCTTGGGATGGGTGGAGACCTATCCCACCCAAACAGATTCCTCCAATAGTTACCAAGAAACTTCTTCAGGAAATAATTGTTAGGTTTGGATTGCTCATAGCTTTGGGGTAATACAAGGCCCTGACCTTCATAGTCAAGGTGTCTCAAAATTTGACAAAGGAATGAAATATTAAAGAAAATTACATTGTGTGTATAGGCATAGAGCTCAGGTCAGGCAAAAAAAGATGAATAGAACTCTTAAGGATACTTACCAAATTGATTCTAGAAATTGGTAAAAGCTGGGCTAACCGTCTCCCCCTTTCCCTGCTCAGAACTTGATGTATTCCTTCATAGGAAGGACATACTCCCTTCGAAGTTATATTTGGAAGACCACCTCCAGTCCTCCTCAAACTCCAAGATATTCCCCAGACAGAAATGTCTACTCACTCCCTTCTCAAGTCCTTGCAGGTTTTGCAGAGAACTCTCAAGTACACAGGCAGACAGTGTCTGCCTACATGGTGCCATGTTTCCCACCATGACAATAGTGGCCTAAACCTCCAAACTGTAAGCCAGCCCCAATTAAATGTTTCTTTTATGAGTTGTGGTCACGTGTCTTTTCACAGTAATATAAACCATAAATAAGATCGTCAGTGCTGGGTCTTTCCCCTCAGGATGGGAAGGACATGTCTATTAAGATCCATGGGTACTGGGAACCTGAGGAGGTGGATTCCTCTGAATGGTACACTTATTTCCTGGGTCTCTTTTGGTAGCACAATAGTCTTATTTCTCAGGTCCTTCCAGTGTCCCATGGAACATAGTCACCCCTCTGTTTTTTCCCACTTCTTCCAGAAAGCCACACCTACTCCAATAAGGCTACACCTCCTAATAGTGCACTCTCTGTGGGTCTACGTGGGCCCCACACTGACCATTACTCCTTCTCAATGAGACTGACCACAAATAGCACCAAAAGCATTGCTGCCCTAGGTCCAGTTGGCACTAGGGCCAGGAGTCCTTCTATATTCTCTACCCTTGATAAGGGTCACTGCTTGCTTTATCATTTCTAGTCAGGAATTGGTCAGGAATGCTGGTTCTTTTTGAGCCTCTGACCCTTTACTACATAGGGCTAGGGAGCAATCAGATCAATGGTCCGCCAGCAAGTAAAAACAATTGTAACTGGGAACATCCTAAGATAACACTGGGGAACCTACAGGAAGCTAGAACCTGCCTGGTATATAAGACTTTTGACTTATAGAAGCCTCACTTTACTCCAATGACTGATATTCCACTCTCTGGGTGAATTATTATCAGCATCAATATGTTTTTTCCCTTGAGACTACTTGGTGGACATGTACAAATGGTCTAACTAAATGTGCCTCCTCCAAGGTGTTGCAAATAAGTTCCTCCAATGTGTTCTAGTACACATCCTGTTCCAGGTGTGCTTATATAATGGGGAAGAAGAAAGCATACTTTAACATGAACCACAGGCTGCAAATGGAAAAGCAAGCCACACCCATCCTTGTTCAGCTCCTGGTTGGAGCCAGTAGTTCTGGGCAACAACCATAGGAACATCAGTCCTCATAGTCGATAATAAAACCTTTATAGAATTGACTAAGCAAGTGGACCAGGACTAAGGGGTAGTAGAGAGCTCATACTAGAGAAGCAAGCAGACTCCTTAGGAGAGGTGAGTCTGCAAAATCGTACAGGCTTAGATATTCTCTTGATGAAACAAAGAGAATTATGTATGGTTTTAGGGAAAATCTGCTGTTTCTATCCCAACCAATTACATTTATTAGGAAAAACCTTACCATGGTCAGGGAAAATATCAAATAAAGATACAGAAGAGACAACTGACATCAGTCTCTGTTTACCTCCCTCCGCTGACCACCTCACTGTTGACTCTTATCATGATCCACCTAACTGTGGGACTATGCATCCTCAACTGCATGGCCAACTACATCAAAGAGAGAACAAGCTCAGTTAAGCTAGTGGTCCTGAGAACCAACTCTGCTCCTAGACTAGGATGAATCAGTGGTTTGGCTTACAGGCATTGAACCAGCAGGGAATGTGACAGGGCAGGACAATGCAGAGTCTCCTCCATCTTGCAATTCTTGGTGAGGTCCTTCCAGGTTATCTAGAATATTATCTCCTTGATGAAAAGCTGTCACGGGCCATGAGAAGCAGATGGCATCTAGTGTTCAGATCTCAACCCAACAGAGGCATGGTTATCTGATGGGGGATTAAAAAATTCTAGGAATTAAAATCAGGATGTCCTAGCTAACTTATGTTAGCTTTGGTTAAAACTGCTTGTACAGAGAAACCCTGTCTCAGAAAACCAAAACCAAAACCAAAAAACAAAAACAACCCCCTAAAAAGCCCAAAACAAAAACACTGCCTGTTTGTGTAGAACATCCTCCAACTGTTTGTCTTAACTGTCTGTACAGAACCCTCTCTAGCTTATCTTAGCTTCAGTTAAAACTGCCTGTTTCCAACTGCATATTCTACAAGCCCTCTCGCCAGTCCCACAGCTGCTAAGCAAGATGCCAGGATGAGGTTTCTGCCTTTAAAATACCTGTGTTCTGAACACTCAGGGCCACACCTAAGTTCGTGAACACTTCAGTGTGGACCCAGCTGACTGGGATAAAGGCTTTTAATTGGCTATATACTGTGCTTGAGTGATCATCTCCAGCAAACTCCCAATAATAACATGGGATGTTTTATCTCTTCTGCTAGTCTACCTCTTTCATTATATATATATTCAAACTTTTAGGATAGCCATGCCTAGTGGTAGGACTGTCTATAAAACCAGCTTACTTAGAAGTGTTAGAAAGGAGGCCCACAAATTTGAGGCTTCTCTGAGCAACTTAGACTCTGTTTCTAAACGAAAGCAAAAATGGGATCAAGGATACAGTTCAGTGGTAGAATACCTGTGTTAAGGCCCTAGCTTCAATCACTAATATGGAAAACAAACAAACAAAAACAAAAAACAACTGGCCGTGATGAATACCTTCATGTCAGATTCCCCTGATGCATTAATTTAGGCTGAAGCTGACTGGAGGCAGCAGAAACTCCTGATGCATCTCTACTAGGTTGGGAAGTTTGTCCTCTTAAGCATTTCATTTGTTGCAAAAATAATAGCAAAATACCCTAAAGTCAAGGATAAGTTTGTTGGCAGAGTTCCCTTGATATTTAGATGTCAATTTCATGGGCACACCCTTTGCTAGAGATTTCTCCCATCTTCCTCTCATCTGAGTCCTGTGGACTTGCCACATTTTAATAAAGCTATTCTAATCTCTTTGGACAGGATGTATGTGGGGAACTGAGTATCACTTGTGATCAACAAGAAAGAAGAATAGAGAGTTTCAGAGATGTGGCTACAGATGGTGGTAGACCACTTGCTTACATTTCTTTGATCTCCATGTCCTCCAGAGTTTCTAGAATATATTTGATTTTGCTTTTCCCTTTTCATAGCTTTGTCTTTGGAGATACTTGGATCATAGACCCATTTCTTTTTATTTAATTTAAAAGTTTTTTTAAATTTTATATACCAACCACAGTTCCTCCTCTTTCCCCTCCTCCCATTCTTCCCTACCTTCACCCCCATACACAACTGATGTGGGATTCCCCTCTGTATGCTGTGAATACCATTGGTTAATAAAGACACTGTCTTGGCCTGATAGGGCAGAGTAGAGCTAAGTAGGGGAAACTAAACTGAATGCTGGGAGAAAGAAGGTAGATTCAGAGAGAAGCCATGAAGCCCCACTGGAGACAGACAGTGGAACTTTACCCAGTAAGCCACAGCCTCGTGGAAATACACAGATTACTAGAAATGGGTTAAATTAATATGTAAGTACTAGCCAGTAAGTACCTAGAGCTAATGGTCCAAGCAGTGATTTAAATAATATATTTTCTGTGTGATTAGTTTGGGGCTGAGCAGCCATGAACAAATATGCCCCTTACTACACACAATCCCCCATTCACTCCTCAGGAAGGATAAGGCCTCCAATAGGGAGTCAACAAGGTTTGTAATATCAAGTTGGGGCAGGAACAACCCCTCCCCCTGTATCAAAGCTAAACAAAGTATCCTTTTATAGAGAATGGGTTTCAAAATACCAGTTCATGCATCCAGGATAAGTCCTGGTCCCACTGCCAGTGACGCCACAGACTTCCTAAGCCACAGAATTTTCTTTCTGAAATCACATCATTTTCCACTGTACAAAATTATCGTTAATTTCCTCTGTTGTTACATTTTCATTTCTTTGGAATTTTTATTAACATTATATCAGTTGTACAAAACAATGGATTTCTTTCCTTCCTCCTCCTCCCTTTTTGGAGAGTAAGTTTTTACTCTGAATTCCAAATTGACCTAAAATTCACCGTGTAGCTCAAACTGACCTCAAACTTGTAGTGATCTTCTTAGCCCCTTGAGTGTCAGTATCATAGATATGAGTCCCTTCCTCTAGCTTGACAGTAGGTTTCATTATGATATTTCACATTTGTATGCAGTTGGTTTTGATTGTATTCATCCCTTCCCCTTTCTTTGATGATCTTCACCCACTGGTTGGCATCTCCCCCTTCAACTTTCATGTCCTAGTTGTCTTTAAAAAAACACTGGAAAGTAATTTTCCCCAACCTACATAACTTTGAAAGTCTTGACAATGTGTTTCAGTGTGTTTTCTTTGGGAGGAACAGGACTGTGGTCTCTTCATTTTAAAACTCAGGATCTATTTATATTGCATATAAAGTAGAGCCAGCATGGACAATTTCATGCAAAGTGTTAATGCTATGAGACATTAAAAGATTCATTTTGAACATAAATCTCTACCTCATTTAACTATGGTGTTTTGAATCATTTTTGGTCAATTATTTGAATTAGATCAGTGAGGAGAATAGCCATAGCTTCTATAGGTCTAATAAGCTGAAGTAGAAAGATAAATACAAATACAAAAATAGAGTTTTGTGTGAAAAATCATAGAGGTTTTCAAAGTTGTATACAGATCTGTAGATTCCAAGGACAAAAACACATCTCTGAACTGCTGTTGGATAATGCTCTTGCACACTGTAAAGATGTGTCACTCATATTGGTTTAATAAAACTCTGATTGGTCAGGAGTCAGGTAGGAAGTACAGTCAGGGGGTATAGACCAGACTTGGAGAATTCTGGGAAGAAGAAAGAAAGAGATACAGTTACCAGCCAGATGCAGAGTAAATAAGATGAGAATGCTTTACTGAGAAAGGGTGCCAGGCCACATGGCTAAACATAGATGAGAATTATGGCTTAATTTAAGTTATAAGGACCTAGTTAATAATAAGTCTGAGCTAATAGACTAAACAGTTTATAATCAATATAAGCCTCTGTGTGTTTCTTTGGGACTGAAGAGCTGTGAGACTGGTTGGGACAGAAACATCCAACTACACTGAAGAACTGAAAACTAAATAAAATGGGCATCAAGAATAACAGAGGGATGATTCAGACTTACCTCTATTTGCAAATTTCACTAGTTCAATAAATATAAAATTATGATTAATTAATTAATTAAATTTTTACTAATACTCTTTGGGAGAAAGTGAGAGTTGTATATATAGTAGAGAGAGGCAGGCAAGAAAGAATTATTGCTTATTTGGGGAGGCATTTCTTTATTATTTTTTCATTGCTTTTGTTGTTGACTTCCTTCAAAGATTTGAGCCAGAAATTCTGTTGAAATATAATGTATCAAAATAGTTTTTCTTTTATAACAGCTTGCCCTGTGAAAGTTTAATGTGTCCTTTCTCAACACCTTGCTTTTTAATTAGACAGAAAGGTGGAAATGCTGTGGAATAATCCTTTTGTACACTGTATGAGTAAATGCTGCCCTTACTGGCTTAATAAACAAGCTGACTGACCAATAGTTGAACAGGAGAAATCTAGCCAGGAAAGACAAACTGAGGAAGGGCAAAGTCAAAGAGTTACCATACAAAATGGGCTAGAGGGAATAGCCAGGAGCCTTGGGATGGCACGTATATAAATAGAAATGGGTTAAGCTGTAATAACTAATTACTAACAAGCCTGAACTTTTGCCTGAGCATTTGTAATTAATATAAACCTCAGAACAGTTGCATGGGAAATGACTGATGGGACAGGAAAGTTCTGACTACATCTTAGGGCTCTTGTTCCAGATATTTCCTCACCAACAGAAATGTCATCTGGGGAAGAAAAAAGAACAACTAAATAGAAAAACTTTGTGTTCAAGTAACATAATAAATTGAAATAGAACTAACAAAATATTCCCCTCAAACATGAAAAAGTATATTTTCTTCTCAAGAAGCCCATGATTCACACAGACTAAACCAACAACAAGTGAGCCTGCATGGTGCTGAACTAGGCCTATGCATATATGTGACAGTTGTGTAGATTGCTCTTACTCTGGGACTCCTCACAGTCAAAGCAGGGGCTGCCTTTGACTCTTTTGCTAGCCTTTGAGATCCTATTCCTTATATTTGGTTACCTTTTCCAGCCTCAATACAAGGGAAAGTGGTTAGTCTTGCTGCAAATTGATATATCATGTTTTGTTGATATCCATGGGAGGCCTACTGTTTTCTAAATAGAAACAGAAAAGGAATGGATAGGTTGCAGAGGGGAGGTGGAAGGAGGGATTGAGAGGTTGAGAAAAACTGTGGTTGGAATGCAAAATAAATAAATTTAAAAAATTTAGCTCTCTGATTCTTGTTCACACTATAGCTTTTTAAGTGTACAGTTTTTGATTATGTTTTTGGATAAATCATGACGGTGACACATAGGGCCAATCATAGTCACCGAAGTTTATATTTTTAGATCAATCATGGCCTTGCTCTTAACAGAAATCATAGTCATTTAAACTTGTGCTTTGACCAATCACAGCCTTGTTCTTAACAGATTCTTTACTGAAGCAGGAACCCCAAAAGATCATCTTACCTTTAGGCAAGCTTAGCAGATATTTCTCTGCGGATCCAGCATATCTAGTTTATCAAGCAGTCTAGGCAAGAGCAATTTCTTGCCAAATGGTCAACCAACTCCATAAGGAGCCTCTTCAATGCCCATCATCCTCTTGAATTAGCTTGGTGCTGCCAGTAGCAGATGTGTCTCACTGTCATGAAAAGGATTACGTTTTAAAACATATTGAATGCTATATTCTGAAGGTATATGAAAGATTTGAAGAATACTTATCTAACTGAAACATATCGCTACACATCTAGAAAATCTAACTAACATAACTACAAGCTTTACTATTATAGATGATTATTTATTAACCTATATTTTTAAATTATACCTTACATTTTTTAAATGAACTACACAATCACAGTACCTTAATCAAGAGCAGAAATATACTTATAACAAGATTGACCTTAAATTTGTATTAATAAACCAAGATCTATACCAATGCAAATCTCTATAAAAGTGTAAGGAAGTCATAAAAGAGAAATGATTCACATTGAAATGTGAGAAAGTGCACAGTCAAAGGTAGGCAAGGCTGTCTGGGGGTTTCCAATCCACATTCACTTGCTTGGATCAAGGTCTGAGACAACACTATGGATGAAGAGCTGTGATTTTTCCAATCACATAGCACAGAAAGAAAGAGTACAATGTGATCATTACAGTGTCTGTGGTATCTGAGATGGCTAAGGAAGACTTCAGCTGATTGCAGAAAATAATGTACAAGAAAACTGTGTTCAGAATGGATTGTAGACTGGAGTAATTGCAGGATGGTAATGAAAACTGGCTGAAGCACAGCTGCTGTAGCCATAAATGGGCAAGGGCAGAGCTAAATTCACTGGTAGGAAGGAGACAGGACAGACTAGTAGCTTTAGTGTAAAAACAAAATTTGTTCTCTCTCCTTCTCTCCAGGAAGACATTGTGGGGAAGACTTTATTAAATATTCTTCTTGATGAAGAAAAAGAAGAAATAGCTCAGAAGATCATTCTTAATCTTCCATTGGCTAAATCAGGTATGTATACCTGGTTTTGTTTTATTTTGATTTAATTTCCGGGTGTTGAATGAAAAGTAACACTTGATTGAATAATTTATTGCTTTCTTATCCCTTAGTAATGTTTGCAAAAACATTAGTCACTGTAGCTGCTGATCATATATTCATTTATGTTTACAGCTTATAATATCAAACACCACATTTCTATCATTAAAACACTCTCTTCTGTGGGGGAATGGGGAGAACTCATGGGTGCTCACCCTCAGCTCTGGAGCTTGTGACAGTTGATGGATGGTGGGAGAAGTAAGTGAGTTTCTTTAAGGATGTGGCCCCTGGCAGGCTAACCATTGTAGGAGGTTCTTCTGTATTTGTGTTACTTTCATTGTTGCATAAAAAAAAAAAAAAACTGCCTTGGCCTTTCGATAGGACAAAAATCAGGTAGGCAAAGTAGACAAAACAAAATGCTAAAAAAAAGGTAGTGTGACAAATGCCATGTTTCTCCTACCCAAGACAGACACTGGTTAGACGCATGCTGGTAAGCCACAGTCAATTGGCAATACACATTAATGGAGATGGGTTAAAATAATATGTGAGAGTTAGCCAATAAGGGACTGGAGATAATGGACCAGACAATATTTAAATGGATACAGTTTCTCTGTAATTATTTCAAAAATTAAGCTAGCTGGACAAAACAAATCAAGGAGCCCTATAGAGGGCGGCTGGGAGCCGGGTGCCAAAAACACAGCCCGCCCGTTCCCCTCTTACTACATACCATGATCTAGATCAGTGGTTCTCATCTTCCTAATGCTGTGATCCTTCAATATAGTTGCTCATGATGTGGTGACCCCAACCATAAAATTATTTTCCTTGTGACTTCTTAACTCCATGTTTGCTACTGTTATGAATTATAATGTAAATAGCTATGTTTTCCAGTGGTCTTAGGTGAACTCTGTGAAAGGGTCACTTGTCCCTCAAAGGAGTTGTGACCCAAAGGTTAAGAACCACTTCTCTAGTGGATGCTTCACAATCAGAAGTATATGGGATTGTGTGGTCTTTTTGGACACAAAGTTGGGAAGGACTGCGTGGGGATGTGGAAATGGATCTTGGGGGAGCAGGGAGAAGTGGGATATGAACGTGATCAAAATATGGCACATGCATATATGAAACTCTCAAGGAATCACTAAAAATCCTTTACTGAAAAATCATCCCCAACCCTGTCTTGTTCTTTACCCTATTCCCTAATTACAACAGTATTTCTATAGTCACGGTAGTGCTATATAAATAGCAGTGTTTTTTATTCTGGCTAGTACCCTATTCTACATATGATAGCCCTATGAATACCAGCATTCATGGAAAGAAAACTGTATTCTTTAAAATGTTTTCTTGAACCAGATGTGGTGGGGCACTCTTTTAATCCCATCACTTGGGAGGCAGAGGCAGGCAGAGCTCTGTGAATTTGAGGCCAGCCTGGTCTACAGAGCAAGTTCTAGGACAGTCAGGGCTACATGGAGAAACTTCCATCCCCTAAAAATGTTGTTTTGATTAAAGAAGACTTTCATTTTCTGAAATAATCCATACGAGCATAATAATTTGTTTCTTGCTCACTTTAGTTGGAAGTCTTATTGAATTTTGTTGTTATGTGAGAAAAAGAAATGCAGGCCTGTTTTCCCAGGATGCATATACTTATGTGGACATGTACGACTGGAGGGACTCATATGAGTATGTGAAATTCGTCTTGTACTTCCAAGATTCTTATGATGGTAAGCAACTCAGCTCATATTCTTTAATGATGTTCAGGAGTGATATATTCCTGATTGCAAGGATACATGTTCTTGTATTATTGGTATTTACAAAATCTCTGATACCCCTACACTCACACAATTTCTGGCTACACCTATTAAACATTAAAAAAATAATAGGGAAATTTGCAAGGTGAGGCCACATAGAAACATGGTGCGTTACATTGGTAAAGGATGGCTGTCTCCCCTTATAAAACAAAATAAAATTTAAAATTTAATCAGAAAAGTTTAATGCCATGCCAAGCTTAAAGGGAACTCCATGAATACCTAAATTTACAAATAAATTTTGTAGTTTGTAAATCATGCCACAGATTGGATCTAGAACCAGGGTCTAGAATTCAAACATCCTATCAAGGACAAATATGTAAAATATAGACACTAAAGTTCTGTACACTAACCTGGGGAAAGAAGTTTGTCCTCTCTCTAAAATTTTTAATAGATAAAAATTATGCTATTTTTACATTTATCTCATGTGTACTATGGGGCCTGGTGTGTAATTTTTAAGGTTTAAGGAAGTTCTATCTGAGAAATCCATATACATAATTAAGATAACTGCTTCAGAACCATAAAACAGCTGAGGTAATCAGAGGTAATATATACTTTGTGCTTCAGGTATGCAAATGCTAGTTAAACTATTTCTCATGTTTCTTGGAAGTTAAAGGAAATATCATTTCAAAACACTTGGACAGATGTATGTACATTTACACACACAGAGAGAGAGACACACACACACATAGACACAGAAACACACACACACACACACTTCTTTTGGAGACTACCACAACAATTCATAGTGCAGCCGAAGATTGATATCAGCAAAGATTCCCATTTGATTTTCCGCTGACTGCCTCAGATTTTGGTGGTGAGCATCTGGGGAACTGGGCTGGAAGGAAGGAAGACAAGGAGAATCCCAATCCCAATCTTGAAAAATGCCTGTGGGATGGTAAACAGCATTGTGATATGGCAGTTGTCAGCCTCCTTGCTTATTTAGTATATCTTTTAATTTAATTGCCATTGTATCTATCTCCCTCAGAGTCATTTGTAATTTTTGGAAACTATGGTCATCATAGCAGAAACATTTGGTCATCAACTCCAAGGCTGTTAAGGGAGCAACGGTATTATCTTGTGGGAACCATTTCGGTTCTTTGCACAAGAGCTGAATCAGTGAGTATGCTGTATGATTCTCCCACTTTGAAGGGCACATCATTTTAACTTTCAGCCTTTGGACATCAGTGTACAAACACTCTGTATAAACTAGAGAAAAAATAAGTTGTATTTTTTCTGTTAGGAAGTGAATTTCCGTGTATCAACAACTCTGTTTTTTCCTTAGGTAGTTGATTGTCAAACTACCTAAGGAAAAGCTACTTTTTAGAATCCAAATGATAGATTAAAATTCCTTTAGTTTATTCTTTCAATAACATGGGATACTTCTAATGTCCCAGATATTGTGATCAGTGCCAGGGAAATACATAGGGGAAGGCAATAAAGAAAGCATTGATGACAGATTTCAGAAGGGTGAGAGTTGATAGGGTATCTCTTTCTGGTGATTTGTTTATAGAGTATAGGACCCCAAGAACGATAACAAAGGTGATCTGGGCAGAGAGTGCCTTGACCACAGTTTGGAGAGTTTGAAGGAACAAATTGCTTACATGACTCTAATAAGAGGTCAGGGGATAGTGGAGGCAGGCAGGGAACAGATCGTACAGAACTTTGCTACATTAGTAATGCATATGGGATTTATACTAAGTACACTGGCAAGCAGAGGAGTACTATGATCTGGACTGAAATAAGCAGGCCACTTTATAGGTGGATAACAAAACATAAGAAAGACTAATGGAACTACCCAGACATGAATGGCAGGTCTGGACTGATTGTAGTCACAGGGATGGAAATTCCAGGGTTTGCAATGAATGGAGGTACTATCAGTAGATACAGGCAGGACTAGAACATTGTAGACTGGGCAGTATTAGCTCCAGAGAAGGAGCTCTATTTGTCCTGTGGGCCATGTTCCTATTGTGATGGCATAGTAGATCATTCCTACATTCAATTGTAGAATAAACCACTTCTCTATATGGAAGACAGTAAGGAAAGTGGTATAGAGGGGAAAACTGAAGGAAGTTGGTCTGATTTGATTGCCTCATTCATTCTTCTTTTTTACTAACTCTCTGGGACCTGAATTCCATCATCTGCCATGAAAATACAGACTTCTAAGATGTAGGACTCAGCCCCAAGATCTACTTGCTCATCTGAGAAAGAGAAAAAATTCTTTCTTGGCTCACCCATATCCCACTAGTCTCCATATCACAACACCAGGAAGTCATTTTGTGATTTCCTCTAGTTTTTCTCTCTGGGCCTCTATGATATTGTTTCTATATTGGGAGATATTTTGGAAAACATATCTCGAGATAACAGAGGGATAGTAGTCAGAAAAGTCTTTACAGTATGATGGTATAAAATAGTGAGCAGTGAACTTGAGTCAAAGTGAAATTCTTCTCCTAGATCTACTACTATTAGGCTGAATCATTGTATATGCATAATTTGTTTTCATATCTATAAACCCAGTGTTTTCCTCACACTTATATCTGGATCAGTTTAACTTGAATATGTAAGGTATTCCATAAATTTCAGGTCATTTTTAGTATGCAATGCATTTAAGTGCCAATTAGGGGGCTGGGAGAGGGTATAACTCTACTCTGTACAAGGCTATAATCTTGACTCTCAGAGATGCTAAAATGATGACAGCAAGAATGAAAACCAATATGCTCATTTTTCTTCAGGAACAACCTGCTGCAATTCAACCTCCTGTTACAGATGATGTTATTGATTCAGATGATGACAATAATACACAGTGCCAAAGGTAAGAGGTATCATGGCTGTAAGCAATGCAGAGCTGAAACCTACTTTTTTTTTACTGAATAAAACCAAAACAATAGAAAGATCATCTAAGGATTTTAATGAATCTAAAAGGACCAATTTGTTGGTGTGAACCTACCTTATTTACCATAATTTATAGTTTTCAAACAGAGTATAGATGTTTGCCTTTTGATTTTGAATTTTTAAAATATTTTAATTCTCTTGAAAAGTGCAGTTTTCTTGCTTAACTCTATCATCTATTCATCTATCTATCTATCTATTTATCTATCTATCTATCATCTATCTATCTATCTATTTTTTGTGCATTTGTATACACCACAACTTCAAGCTTCCAGATCTGTGTATTTTAACATATGTAAGTAATCATGTAACCAGTGTCTCTCACATTATTTTCTAGATTGATCCAATAATGGTCCTAAAAAATGACAGAAAAATACATACAATATACATCTGAGGATGTGAGCCCAATTCCTGGGACCCATTTGGTGGAAAGAGAGGCCTAGTTCTTGAAAGTTTTCCTCAGTCCTTCACACAAGTGGTATACATGAATGAACCCATGAATAAACACACAAAATGAATAAATATATTTTTTAAAAAAATAGGAATATTGAAAGTAGACATGGTAACATTTGGGATATAGAGTAAGGAGAAGCAGTAGCTTAGAGTTATCCTGGCTGTCCATGCTGGAATGTTGACTGGCCTTATCTCATGTAGGTCTCATGCAGGCTATACCACTACCATGAGTTCATGTGTGCAATGATCCTGTCATGGTAAAGATGACACTGTTTTCTCCTTGATCTCTGGTTCTTAGTCTTCTTGCCATACCTTCTGCAATAGTCCTTAAGCCTTGTGTGGCAGGGGCTCATAGAGATGTACCATGTAGACCTAAACACTCCAGTAACACTTATTCTCTGTACTTTGATGAGGTCTGAGTTTCTATGTTAAACTTCTTTGATGAGTTCTGAGAGTGATACTAAGCCACGGGCATAAGGATAAGAACTTAGAGGGTAGATTTATACCATATCCATTTAACAAAATAATGGCAAGTAGATTCACCCTTGGGCCTGGTGAGCTCCCTAGCCTTGGTCAGATTTATAGACATAGATTTTTCTCCTGTAGTGTGTGAAGATGGATGCTAAAATGAAATCCAGCACTAGCTCAAAACTGAGTATAATAAAAGGTTTTTTATTTAGGAGTAGACTCACAGATCACAGTCCTCTGCTTGAATGGAAAATAGCAATTGAATCCAGCAGCCAGAAGAGAGAGAGTGTGTGTGGGCACACTTTACAGTGGCATTGATAGTATAAGAGGCCATGCCCAAGTGGGCTGGTAACTTAAAGGCTACTGGCTGAAGGATTCCCTACAGCAAGTGTGGCCTTCAATCCATGTTGAATTTGGTTGGTTGTCCCCATAACATTCATGCCACTATTGCCAACATAGGCATATCTTACCATGCCAGTCATTATTGTTGATCACAGTGTTCACAGCTGTTAAGACTATTGATGACTCCCCCACCCATTTTTCCTTCATCAGCCTATACCCCCTTCTAGTACTATAAAAGCTAGCCAGATTGGACTAATGAATATAGGTCAAAGAGGAATATTCAATGTAATCCTTTGCCATCAGAAAACTCCATGAGGGGCCTTTCACAGGCCACTATGCCAAATCCAGTTTAGTCATTTCCTGCAATGTCCCAGTAAAACTGATAAAACAGTATGCAGACGACAATGTTGACACAATCATAACTGGCCTTCTACAACCAAGCATCCACTAATTGTCATTTTCCTACTCTTTCTCAACAAATGAACTCCAGCTCTCAGATTGAAATCCAAATACTCTGCTATAATTTCTACTTATCACTTCCACCTGTCCTTGTGCCTCTGGCTTGCCTACCTGCTTCTCCTCCAACCCACCTCTGCTCCAGAAGGCAGCACCTCTGACAGGAGATTGTCCCAAGAGCATCGAGAAGGAACCAGTCCACTAAGACCCAGCAGTAGATGCCAATAGCATCTTTAAAGGTTCTTTGTTTCATAATGCTGTGTCAGGGCTTTTATTATTATTTTTCTCTCTTTTTTAAAAATTTAATTTCTTTTTTTGTTGGAAGAGGATAATTGACAGAGGGGACTCTCAACATTATTATAAGGTCATGAGTCCCATCAAAATGTCTCAGCCCTCATGGCCCAGCCACTTCATCCCATCTTTCTGGCCTTTACTGTACAACATATAACATTTAGAGGGAGACATGTTTTCAATGCACAGTGAACCCTACATACAATGTGAGAAAGTAATAGGAACACTGACCTGTTAATGAGAGATGTTCAGGTCTAGCTTTGACTCAAGCATCCACCATCAGAACTATACCGCCTTAGCCTTCCAATGGCTTCCTAACGCCAAACATCAGAAACTTCTAGAAGAGCTCTGTCTTAGGGTTTCTATTGTTGTGAGGAGACAACATTGCAATGTTTACTCTTCAGAAGGAAAACATTTAATTGAGGTGGTGGATTAGAGTTTCAGAGGTTCACCATTACCATCATGGTGAGAAGTATGGTGGCATGCAGGCAGACATGGTGCTTAGGAGGTAGCCAGGAGCTCTAGATCTGGATCCACAGGCAGCAGGAAGAGACACTGAACCACTAGGCTTAGCTTGAGCTTCCGAGGAATCAAAGTTCACCCCAGTGACATACTTCCTCCAACAAGGTCATACCTCTTAATAGTGCCACTCCCTATGGGCCTATGGAGGCCATTTTTTCAAACCACCACAGGCTCAAATATCTGATGTGTGAAATATGGTAGTTTATTTTTTTTTCTCTTAAGGAAGCAAGGAGAGGGAAGAGGGGTAGGAGGGGAGTGGGAGGGGACTGGGAGAAGGGGAGGAATTGTAAATTTTTAATGAAAAAATAAAAGAATATGAAAAAAATTTAATTTCTTATTTATTTCTATCATACATGTCCTTTGCATACATATTATGGCTTCTGGTTTTGTATTTTCATGGGATTCTTGAATGTGCAAATAAATGTGTCTCTATGTTTGTATAAAAAAAAATAAAAGCTAGCCAGAGAGGAAGCTCCCAGGCCAGTACACAAAACAAATTTTAATAGTGATTTCTTTATGACTTTATTAAGGCTTCAAAAACGACGCAAGAGGAAGAAAATTAAAGGAAAGCACCAGGCTGAAAATTTGAATATGGAAAGTCCTGAATCAAGCTCCAATGTATGTACATTGACAGCCATTGAGTAGACTCCTAAGCCTTTGTCTCTGTAATGTTATTATTTAGTTAATATGTATTGAACATAGAAGGACTTTCATTTCAGTAACTGTATTGTGAGCATGGCAGTGTCCTACAGTATGCCTTTTATCTTACTGTAAGTGTCGGCCATGCTTAGAATAGTCCCTGTGATAACCTTTAAAAAAAAAAAAAAAAAAAAAAAAAAAAAAAAAAAACCTCAAGCTAAACTCCTTTCCAGACTTCATTGAAAGTGTTTCTTAAAGAAAGCTTGAAAGTTGGGCATCTTGCTTATGCCTGTAATACTAGAACTTGGGGCACCCAGTGGGGAGTTTGGCTGCTATGGAGTGAGTTCCAGGAGGGCCTGGCCTAAAAAGTGAGACCTTGTCTCAGAAAAGTTTATCAAGGCATGGGGAGATGTTCAGTGGGTAATAGAGATTCCTGTGTGAGCATGAAGACTCAAATTCAAATCCCCAGCACCTACATAAAAATCTGGGAGTAACTCC
>PVIU01027632.1:0-20185 GCA_004026605.1 Ondatra zibethicus | reverse complement strand
GCTGCTCTGCTTGTAAGAAGGAACCAAACTGAAGCCATTTTGAATAAAGGTCAAATGAAGTTTAACTTTCCAAGACCTTCCTGGGTGACCCACATCCTGGTTGGCAAGTTGAGGCATGAATGATGGGCAAACTGCCCAGCCACAGGAGTAAGACAACCAATGAGAAGAAATATCCCTAGGAAAGCTTCTGATCCCTGAATACTGATTGGTGGAAAATGTAACTGTAACGTGGCACAGATGTTTGTGTGTTTTATGCTTTCAAAGCTCTGTGACATTCTGCTTCGGGGTCACAGTTCTGCTCCCGAATCTGTTCTGCATCCCTGATGGATCAGCAGCAGCTTGATTATAATAAACATTTACTTGCTGTTTGAATTATGTTGCATCCAAGCAGACCCCATAACATGCTGGTCTGAACCTCTTCCAGGAAGCTCAGCTTGTCTGAGAGTCTTTGTCTGGAAATATCTCTCTTTTTGAGACAGTGTCCCACTGTGTAGCTTTGACTGTTCTGCTCATCATTACATTAACCAGAATGGCCTCGATCTACCTGCCTCTACCTCCTAATTGCTAGGATTAAAGACATGCACCATTGTGTCTGATTATTAATAGCTGTTAATGTTAACGTCTTAATTCCTGGCAGGTGGTAGTAGCACACACTTTTAATCCCAGCTCTTAGAAGGCAGAGACAAGCAGATCTTTTGGTTTGAGGCCAGCCTCATCTACATAGTGAGTTCCAGCACAGTTAGAGCTACCCAGAGAAACTATGTCTCGGGGGGAAAAATCTTAATTTCTACCTTACTGTCAATAATGGATACCATCTTAGGGTTAAAGAAATTTAAACTGATCTTCCATGCAAATGAACCAAGAAGACATAGCTGTTGTGTATCTGATAAAATCAACTTCAAACCAAAACTAGTCAAAAGAGATATAGAATGTCATTTCATACTCATAGGAACACTGCTAAGAGGAAATTGCAACACTAAACATGCACAACAAACACTGGT
Source organism: Ondatra zibethicus (assembly GCA_004026605.1). Lineage (NCBI taxonomy): Eukaryota > Metazoa > Chordata > Mammalia > Rodentia > Cricetidae > Ondatra > Ondatra zibethicus. Next base: position 19,184 of record PVIU01027632.1, on the reverse strand, counting down.
AGACCCAGTTTTGTAAGAGACTACTACTAGATCTAAAATTACAGGCATATATGACTTCAGTAACCTACTCTTATCAATTGATTGATTCATCTGGATGAAAAAGTAAATAAATCAATGGACCTAGTAGACATGTACTGGAGCAATCCAGCCAAACACTGAAGAATACACCATCTTCTCAAGAACTGGTGGAATCTCCTCCAAACTCAACCACATTAGGACAAGAAGAGATCTCTGCAAATATAGAGAAATGGTAACCTATTTGTCCAAGTGAACTAAAGTTGGTTATTATCAGCAATAGAACTAAAAAAAGTACAGACTCTTGAAAACTAAGCAACATTCTACTAAATAATAATTAGATCAAGGAACAAACCAAGAAGGAAAATTTTAAATCACTAAAATTAATGAAAAACCACAGTGTAAACAAGTCTATGGGACAGAATGAAGGCAGTTTTAGGTTTATAGTATTGGTAGCCAACATTTTTTTTTTAAAAAAATTGATACATCACAAATGGGTAAATTAAGGATATACCCAAAGTTCTTGGAGAATTAAGAAAAAAAAAAAGGACGTCTTTATGTCTTAATTTTTTGGAGTCAGTCTTTCTTTTTCGCTCTCCTTTTCAATAATTCATTTTGAGACAATATTTTGTAGCTCAGGCTGGCCTCGAACTAATGATCCCCTTGCTTTAGTCTCATGACTATTAAGATCGTAGGTTTGCATCTCAATACTTGGCGTAACCACCTCTAATTATAGGGTTATTGGTAGCAAAGCTTAAAACTTAACAAGCAACTGAGAGTTTTTTCCATGCTCATCAGTTTTTCACATAACAAGGCATTACTCCCTATTGAGAAGTGTTAGCTCACAGAATCATAGCCAATGTATACAGTGAGAGAAGTGAAAGGAACATTAGAGAGGGTCCGGAAGTGCATGAGTTGCAAGTATAGGATCAGCAGATATGTCGGCAAGTTCCATCCTACAATATCAGAGCACAGCCCATTGGAAATGACCTTCTTTGCTATTCCTGTTTTGAGTAATTTTAGTTCAAGATCTCTCTCGATCCCTCTTTTCAATAACCTTCCTGAAATATCCAAACTGTGGATGTGAACAGGGTTGGGTCACCAATTATTGCTTGGGGCTTTGAAAGGGAGATTTGGTGGCTAAGCATGCACAAAGGGTTCTGCATTTTGACTGAAAGGGGTACATTTGGAAAGCCTTGCTCACTGCATATGCCCTTTCCCATCATGATTTTAATCATATATGTTATTCAGAGGCAAAGCAGTAAAAAGACTTTCCTTGGATGCTAATTTTGAAAACACAGTTTGACATATGGTATGTGTGCCCGAAAGTGGCACATTACTTTCAGGACATTTTCCATTGTTACCAGTTGTGTTTCAAGATGCAGTTGAATAGATATAATGGATTAATAAGGTACCTGAGGGGCTAAAATACTGCCATTTTTTTTTTATAGCAGATGTGGTTTAAGGTTACGTACAGATGATTGTTCAAAGAATACTCACAGTGTGTTGGCTGCAAAACCCAAGTAAAGTCTCAGGTTGTTTCTCTTGTTCTGTCTCATTATTCTCCCAGGGCCTAGAATTAATTTCATACCAATTATAGCTGTTTTCTCATCACCTCATGTCTTACAATTTTAAGCTTGCTATACTCTTTTCACTTACTGAAGGACTTCATTGTTTTTAAACATAAGTTCCTTTACATTCCTGGTCCCAGGGCAGAATGAAGCTAAGTTCTTGAACAAAATAGCATAGTAATGGCCTCCATCTTAGTTTGAAACTAAATCCTTATTCTACTCTGAGTCTTCCTGATCTGTGCCTCTTCTGTAAGCATTTCTTTCATCATTAGCATCTACCAAAATGATCCACTCAGATTTGCTTTTCTAGTATGCTGATCTCTCTCTCTCTTGCTCACTCTCTTTCTCTTTGCCTTAAGAAAAAACTATTTTTCCAACACACGCATGCACATGTTCAAAATGCCCAGAGAATCTAGTCAGGCTTATTTTCAACAATGGCCCGACTTCTTTGTGTCTGTTCCTATATTAGGGTTTTTCTATGGCTGTGATAAACTATCTGACAAAAATGAATTAAGGCAGAAAAAGTTTATTTCTTCTCATAGTTGAAGGGTTCAGTAAATTGTGATAGAAACCTTAAATCAAGAGTGTGAAACAGATGGTCAAAACATGCTGTGGGATAATCCTTTTGTATACTGTAAAGATTTGTCACTCATTTGGTTTAATAAAATGCTGATTGGCCAGTAGGTCGGAAGGAATTATAGGTGGGGCCACTAGACTAAGAGAATTCTGGGAAGAGGAAAAGCAGAGAGCCAATCACTAGCCAGGTACAGAGGAGGCAAGATGAGAATGCCTCATTGAGAGAAGGTACCAAGCCACATGGCTTAACATAGACAAGAATTACGGGTTGAGTTGTAAGACGTAGTAAATAATAAGCCTGAGCTAATAGACCAAGCAGTTTATAATTAATATAAGCCTCTGTGTATTTCTTTGGGACTTAACACTGCAGGACCAAGGTACAGAAACTTCTGTCTACAAAATCGTAACCACAATCAAGAATGTGTGGCTGTATGTTGGTCAGTTCTCTTCTTCCTCTAATTTAATCCTGCATACAAGTCACAGACTGCTTCCACACACTGTGCGTGGGTTTTCGCACATTAACTCATGTAATCCCTATAATTCCTCATGTTAACCTTTACCTGCATAACCACGTAGAAGTGTCTTCCGAAGCACATGTGCTGGATGGCTCTGCATCCTGTCAACCTCTCAGGTAAAACCACCCATTCTAACATGTGCACTGTTTTAGGAGCCCGTGACTTTTGAGGATGTGGCTGTGAACTTCACCTCAGGCGAGTGGACTTTATTGGATTCTAGTCAAAGGAAGCTCTACAGAGATGTGATGAAGGAAAACTTTATGAACCTGATCTCCATAGGTAAAAAATACACTATAATTCCTTAGCTTATTCATTCAGACAACTGTTTCCTGTTTATGTGTATAGTGGTTTGTGGTTTGAAATATTGAAAGGGAGCATATAGTGAATTTAATGTGCCTGGTCACATCATAAAATTTAGAATGTAATAAATTTTTATAATGTTGACTAAGTCATGATTTCTTTGGGTTTACTTCTAGAGAAAACACATGAAGAAAATGTTGAAGAGGACTACCAGAGTCTCAGGAGAAATCTGGGGTAATTCATACTCAAGAGAGAGGAATTTACATCAAACATTTGGGCTGATAAGACAACTGAGAACCTCGTATATTATCCAAATATACCTAAGTATAAATTAATTCTAACGTAGATGTTTATAAAACTGTAATTGGATGTGATCATTCAGAATTTGAATATCCCATCTCTGTAATTTCTGAATGTCACCAAAATGTGCTGCAGTATTTAACTATGTAAGAGATTTTTCAGTGGTTCATTACATAAAACCTTCCTCATTCTCAGAAGTATTTCATGTATGTTTTATGATGTTTTCTCAGGGCTTTATGTATAAGGGATGTTTGTTTTTGTTATCTTGATTTTAGAATTATTAATTTTTTGCATGCTCTGTTTGCGTGTATGTCTGTGTTCCTCATTTATGTTGTACATGAATACATTTTGACCTCTTTTGAAGACCAAAAGAGGGTGTAAGACCTCCCCCTCCCACTAGTGCTTACGTCAGCTACTGTCAAACTGCCTGCTGGGACAAAAGCTCTGGCAGCACTGTGGAGCAAGATTACAGGATGTGGGATTTGGTCTAAATGCTTGGGGCTACACTTAGGTGCCAAATACCTGAGTGTAGTCTCAGCTGACTGAAATAAATCCTTTTAGTTGAGTATTAAAAAAAAAATGAAAAAAGAAAAGGAGGGTATAAGATCCCCATCCCTGGGGTTGCAGTTACAGACAGTTGTGAGCCACCATGTGGTGCTGGGAATCAAGCATGGTCTCTCTGGAAGGGCCACCAGTCCTCTGAACTTCTGTGTTACCTCATTAGCCTCAGAAGACCTATTTTTAATTTGCTTTTTTATTGCTGAGATAAAGACCAGGACAAAAGAACTTTACACAAAGGACTTATCTTGGTGCCTGTCCTGACTTCCATATCACAGTCTCTCATCATGGGAAATAAGGCAGGAATTCATGCTGGCCAGGAACCTGAAGACCAGGACTGAAACAGGGATTAGAGAAGAACACTGCCTACTGGGTTGCTCCTCAACACTTCCTCAGCTTCATTTCTGATAGAACTCAGGCGCACATGCTAATGGGTGGTACCCACAGCAGACTAGGTCCTCACACATCAATTACTAATCAAGAAAAGATCCCCGCAGATTGCAAACAGGCAAATATGATGAACCATTTTCCCAATTAAGGCTCCCTCTTCTCAGATGACTGTAGGTTGTGTCAAGTTGGCTAAACCCTAACCAACACAATTGACTCCTTGTCATATTGACATACAGATTCACCACTATTATACCATAACTTTTCCTTTCCTGTTTGTCCCTATGATCTCATATTATTATCACAATATAAATCAGAGCATAACTTTAGGAATCCCACAGTCTTAAAAAAAATTTATACACTTTAAATATTTAGTGTCTCTTAAATTCAAAATGTCTCCTCTGTGGGCTCCTGTAAAATCAAGTATACGATATGCACTTCTTTCAAAAAGAAAGAAGCAGAGCACAGGTACAATTAGCTCAAAGCAAACCCCAAATTCGACAATGTTAATCAAATTCTGTAGCTCAGTGTCCTTCATCAGGACTTCACTCATGATAGTCTGGTCTCCAAAGGGCTTAGGGGACACAACTTTTCTGTCCTGCTGTCCACAGCACACATGACTTGACTATAGACTCAGACTACCTCAAGTCCACAACTGCTTCTGTCCTTGGCAGTCATCCGTGGTGTTGGCATCTCTCATCTGCTAGGATCCATACAGGTCGCAGCTTCCCCTTCACTTTCTGATCTCTCTCCAGGAGCTCCAGCCTTGATATTTGGTGCACATTCTCATCTGATCTCAATCAACCCTTCGTTCTGCTCGTTAAACTTTGAGCACTCTCTGGCTTTTCCAGTTGAAAGTTCTAAGCACTGTCATGGTCCTAACAAAAATAGCATGGTCAGGTCTGTAACAGCAATACTCCATGGACAGGGTACCAATTTCTCCTTTAGTTTGTTTTCTAGGCTTTGATAAATATCATGACCAGAAGCAACTTGGGAAGGAAAAGGGGTTATTTTTGGCTTATACTTTGTGTCAATGTCTATCATCAAGAGAAGCCAGGCCAGAAGCTTAAGCTGCACAGGAACCTGGAAGCAGAAACCATGGAGGAACAGTACTTACTGGCTTGCTTGCTACCTTTTTTATTCAACTCAGGCTCACTTGTTCAGGGCAGGCACCAATCACAGTAAGCTAGGCCCTCCCTTGTAACTCATTAATCAAGAAAGCGTCCCTTTAGAATTACCAAGCCAGTCTGATGGAGCCATTTTCTCAATTGATGTTCCATCTTCTCAGATGTCCCTATCTTGTGTCATGTTGATAAAAGTCTAACCAGCACATGTTATGTATTTCAAATGCCTAAGTGGAGGCATATTTCCTAATGTCATGTGATTGGTATTCTTTTGTACTAACATCAGAAATTTGACTGAAAATTTTCTTCTTTTATGTTCATAAATCTTTATTTTATGTGTGTGTCTAGTTTCATGTGAGTTCCTGCCACACGTGTGAGAAGGATTTATAGAGCCAGAAGAGGATTATAGGCCCCTTGAAGCTTAAGTCATATGTCACTGTGAACCCGCCCATAGGTCTTTGGTTTTCTGGAAGAGGAAGAGGTGCTTTTAACACCTGAGGTGTCTCTCCATATTCTTTATAATTCTTATGAAATAAAGTTAACATTCTATTTATTTACTCATGACAGGATCTTTATTTATTTATTTATTTATTTTGGTTTTTAGATACAGGGTTTCTCTGTAGCTTTGGAGCCTGTCCTGGAACTAGCTCTTGTAGACCAGGCTGGCCTTGAACTCACAGAGATCCGCCTGCCTCTGCCTCCCGAGTGCTGGGATTAAATGCATACGCCACCTCTGCCCGGCTGACAGGATCTTTATATGTGGCCTTTATTGGCCTTAAATTTTGAGTCTTTCTGCTCTTGCCTCTGGAGTACTATAACTATAGTGAAACACTGGAGTCAGTCACCAACACTTTCTTTGCCTAAACAAAAGTATACCAGCACCAATACATTCTCAGGCACCAAAGGATTCACTTATTGGAAAATACGTTCTTACACACTAATGAGTTCACGCTGGAAAGAAATCTTACTGACGTAAATATTATCAAAAAGCATTCACTATTTCCAGTTCCAATAATGCTCTTCTCCTTTTTTTTTTCAGAACTCAGATGGTTGAGAAAGATGGTGAATATGAACATGATAATCAGTTTGAAAAAACAGAGCAAAAGATTCCAGAGCATATTGTTAATGAGGACATACTTCCTTCTGTAACATTATATGAAAGCAGTAGCTGTTTGTGTATAAGAAATGTCATTGGTAATTTACCCTCAGATGTGCACCTCAGTGATCAAACTGAAGATAAACTATTTGAGTATAAGGAACCTGTGGAGAAGGCTTTTAAACATGAAAAATGTTGGGAAGATATGGGTCATTCTGAGTCATTTCAGGTACACGAAAGTTCTAAAGAAAAATCCTCTGAAAGTCAGCAATGTAATACCGCTTGTGGGAGTCTCCATTGTCCTCAGCAGCAGGAGAGGACTGACACTGGAAGTAAGCATGAGGAGAAGGCCATTACAAACTACACACATGGCCAGAGAGAGGAAAGCATCCATACTGAAGTAAAACCATTTGTATGTAAGCAATGTGGAGAAGCTTTTGTTAATTCCAGTCACCTTATCAGCCATGAACGGATTCATATTGTAGAGAAGTGTTATATTTGCAAACAGTGTGGAAAAACATTTAGATATTTGTCATGCTTTCAAAAACATGAAAGAATTCACAGTGGAGAGAGGCCTTATGTGTGTGAGCAGTGTGGCAAAGGATTTATCCAGTTGAAATACCTTCTCATGCACCAAAGAATTCACACTGGAGAAAATTCTTATGAATGTAAACATTGTGAAAAAGTCTTCACTATTTCCAGTGCTGATGATGTTCCTGAAAGAATTCACTGTGGAGAGAAACCATATTCATGTAAGCATTGTGGAAAAGCTTTCACTAGTCCCAATGACTACAATAGTTGTGAGAGTATTCACACTGGAGAGAATCCCTTTGTATGTAAAAAATGTGGGAAAGCCTTCAAACGTTTGGGTCATTTTATGAATCATGAAAGAATTCACACTGGAGAGAAGCCTTATGCATGTAAACATTGTGGGAAAGCCTTCACCAGTTCCAGTGACCGTAATAGCCATGAAAGAATACACACTGGAGAGAAACCCTTCATTTGTAAAACATGTGGGAAAGCATTCAGTCGTTCTGATTATCTTATCAATCATAGAAGGATACACACTGGAGAGAAACCTTATGCATGTAAGTATTGTGGAAAAGCCTTTGCCACTTCCAGTGACAGAAACAGCCATGAAAGAATTCATACTGGTGAGAGATCCTTTCTATGTAAAAAATGTGGAAAAGTATTCATTCTTTCTGGTGACCTAATCAAGCATGAAAGAATTCACACTGGAGAGAAGCCTTATGCATGCAAACATTGTGGAAAGGCTTTCACTACTTCGAGTGCTCGTAACAGTCATGAAAGAATTCACACTGGAGAGAAGCCTTATACATGTAAGCATTGCACAAAAACTTTTACCACTTCCAGTACCCGTAACAGTCATGAAAAAACTCACACTGCAGAGAAGCATTTTGCATGTGACCTTTGTAGGAAAACCTTCAACAGTCAGAGTTCCTATTACACTCATAAAAAAATTCATTCTATGCAAGAGAAACTTTATGTCTGTAAACACTGTGGAAAAGAATTCACTTACTGTGGTAATTTCCTCAAGCATGAAAGAATTCACACTAGGGAAACCTTGTCCGTGTGAACAGTCTGTGGTTGTGTTCCACAAACCATCACAAACCCATATACGGGTTCACAGTGAGGAACTTGTTCAACTATAAATAGTGTGACTCTCTGGGTTGCCAACTTGCCTTTATTGTGAGGCATGAAAAAATGAGGTTAGATGACCCTGAGACGGCTCAGTTAGTAAAGGATCTTTTGGGTAGCCTGATGATCTCAGTTTTAACTGTGGAAGTCAGATGGTAGAAATAGAGAGCCATTTCACAAAAGTTGTCTTCTGAGGTCCACATGCGCACCATGGAATGTATGTGTGTGCACACACAATTGAAATAAATAAACACAATGCTAAAGTAAGAAAAAAATGAACAGAAAATTTTGATGTGGAAAGAAACAGATATGACCAGCATTAGTATAATTTTAGCCCTAGTGTACAAACGTATTCAGGATAAAATCCTGCTCTAATACATATTTTAATGCCTGTTTATTACAGCTAGGATAGGAGGCTAGCAAAATAGAGTATCCAATACAGGACATTTGAATACCACTTGGAAATTTTAAGGTGAACCTGTTTCAACCAAATGAATATTTTAATGAAAAAATAAGAAAGCTATGATTTTCAGTTGAAATAAAGCTTATAAACATTTTCATGTAGTTAAATCTTTTAAAGAGAATTTATGTTTGTGTAGAACATTTTACAAATAATCTGAAGAAAGTACAATAAAAATTTTAACATTTTGATCTTTGGTCCATTCCTATACAAAACTTTTATTTTTGCCTTTTTGTTTTTAATCTTGGAGTTAAGATTTGCTCAATAATATTGGCATAATTTTCTGGTCTGCCATTCCTGTCACTGGGAAGACAGATTTCTAAGAAATTTGTCCAGCAATAGCTAGCCTTTGAAGAAACTGTTTGCAGCGTGGAGAGATGGCTCAGTGATTAACAGCATTTGCACCTCTCCCTAGGGCCTTTCTTTGGAATCCATCATTTGTATTGGGTGGCTTTCAACTAATTTTAACTTTAATTGCAGAGTTTCCGAACACCTTCTGGTCCTCTCCAGGTACCTGTACAATTATGTGCATACACAGATAAAAAGTATGAAAAGAAAAAGAAAAGAAATTGGTGCTTCAGAGAGATGGCTCTCTAGCTGAGAGCACTGACTTCCCTTTCAGGTTTTTCTGTGTCTGTGGTTGAAGCAGAAAATTTATTGCTTCCTATTGTAATATTTTCTGTGTCCCTTACATAACAAATTATTTTTTCAACATACCTATTAGTTCGTTGGTAATTATGTTTATGTAAAAAAAAATCTAAATGACTTATTATTTTGTTCTCTCAAGACAGAGCTTTTCTGTGTAACCCTAGTTTTCCTGGAACTCTCTCTGTAGACCAGGTTGAATTCACAGAGAACCACATGACTGCCTCCCGAGTGCTGGGATTAAAGGTGTGTGACATCACTGCCCAGCCCTGAGTGACATTTATATAGATTATTATTTTTTAATTTATTATATTATTTGTGTGTGTGTAACTGTGTTTGTGTGTGAGTATATGTACATGCATTTAAGTGGGGTTTGAAGAGGGCCTAGGACCTCCTGGAACTTGACTCAGCTTCAGTTTTATCATCATAAAGTGCTAGGAACCAAACTCTAGTCCTCCTTAAATACAGCAAGTGCCCTTAGTCTTTGTGCTATCTCTCCGGCCTCTATATTAACATAGATTCTATGTGTTTTATTAATGTTTCTCTGTACATGAATGATTATATTAAAAGCAGTTTTAACTGATCATCTTACTTTTTTCATGGTTTCGTGTATTTCTATAATAAATTTTTGTATTTTAACTTCCCAGTTCCCTTCTTTCATCTTCACTCTCTTACTTCAGTACTTCTCAATAGATACAATCCTTAATTTATGAGTATGAACATGAGAATTTTCAAGGCATTTTAACATGACCACTTATCAAAACAATAGTATGTAACTGCTTAGCACTGGTGACCTACACAGCCACAGGTTCTTGATGAGGTTTCAGGAAACAAGACTGGAGAAATAACTGTGCATCTAAGAGTACTTAACTAATTTTCCAAAGGCTTCTAATTCACTTTTCAGCACCCATATTTGGTGACTTACAATGACCTGTATCTTCCAGGAAATGAATACTCTTTCTTGGACTCTGAAGATAACTACAAATACGTAATGTACACTCAAACACAAAATATGATTTATTTCTGCATGTGTAGCTGGTCAAAAGTCCAAGAAGCAAAGGGTGGGTCATCCTCATAACTTTCATGTTTGTTTCTGCTGACAGACATATAATGCAAATAGTCTTTTTGTAGTCCCACTACAATTAAAGATTAATGCTGACTTTGGAATTGGAGTGTGGCTCTCTCCTCTAAACCCAAGCATGCTTATTAAAGTGAAATTCAGAATCTGTCTCATGTCAGAAGAGCCATGATAGGGGATAGAAGAAAAACAAAAATTTAAGGATTAGTTTTGTTACTAATCTCATAATCTTTTGGTTTTATATTGATTCTTTGGCAGCTTTTCTTAAGGTTATATATATATATATATAGATAGATATAGATATAGATATATATATATATATAACTTTTGTCATGGTCATATAGAGTACTAATTCTAGAAAAAGGTTTCATCTTCCTTACTGTACATGATTTCAAGTTTGAGTCTATCAGTTTTCTGCAGTGAACCATGAGCATGCATAACAGTGACCTTGGAAATTTCCATAAGGAGAATGGGGCCTCTTAATTATGACACTTCCAGGACTATGATAACACCACTAAGATGAAAAATGCCACCTGAGGATCAGCTTTGGACTACAAAATAATCTCCAGATGGCTAGCTGAGATGACCCAGACTGACAGACTACTCTAGCTAGGACTTGAGACAAGCCCTGCTCTTTTCCATTACACAGAGACTGAACAAAAAATGATACAGCCGCTTCTCCCAGGACTTGACAGTTAACTGAAATTTTTCTTTTCAGGATCCCCTAAAGATACTGTTTCCCCCAGACAGCAGGAAGTAAATTTATGAATACGATTCCCACATTCTTAAGAGGTGTAGGGTGCGTGTTTTGTTGTTGTTGTTCAGTGGATTATGGATATTTGTCATTGTTCAGGGATGCTATTTAACATTCCTTGTAGGAGATCCTCCATTGATAATTTTTAGCAGGCTGAGAATTATAAGTAGGCATTGTGAAAGCAAATTTATTTCTGTCTTTTTCTTGTAGAAGTATAGTGAAGAGATAATCTTTTAAATCAATAACTGTAAGAGGCCATCCTTGAGGTAATAGAGACAGCTAAAGAATGCCAGACTGTAGAGAGCCCATTGGCTGAATCACTGTTTTAATGGCTCTTAAATCTCTTCCACTCTCCATTTTCCAGATTTCTTTTTAACAACAAATACAGAGGCTGGTTGTTTCTTCAATATGCTGAGCATCTGGTTGCTCCTGTGTCAGCTATTCTAAAGCCTGCAGTTTCTCTATTGTTAAAGGCCATTGCTTAATCCATACAGGTTTGTCTGTCAACCATTTTAAAGGTAGGGCTGTTGGTGCCTTTGAAAGATCAGCAGCTGTTGTACCTTGTTCTTGTGCAGCTTGGATGGTCAGTGACTGTTCTTTTTAAAACATTCTAATATTCTTCCCAGAAACATATGTTAATTTATGGTTTGTTTCTAAGGCTGAGGGAATATTGCTCTCAGTATTGCTGTAACAAATCACGTCCCCACAAATTCATTCCGATGTTAAGTCATATTTGGCTTTAATGTTCTTCTCTGTCCTTCCAGCCCTATCCATTTGACCCATCTTGCACTCTGTTTTAAGATAAAGTTCCAATCCCAAAGCGAAGAATATATACATTCTGAAGTGGCCAATTTAGATGCCAAGATTCTGATGAAATTGTTACAACTGCATCTGTGTACCAGACCTTCAATATTAATATCATTTACTCATAAATTTAATTTTGATCTTTGTTTATTGAAGTTTTCCAAGATATTTGCTCTATTGTTTCTCCTGAATTTTTTGTTCTCTCTTCTACTTTTATTATCCGCAGCAGTATGGTTTACAATAGGAATTTAGGTTCGTTTTTGTTTTTTGTTTTTTTTCAAGGCAGGATTTCTCTGTAGCTTTGAAGCCTGTCCTGGAACTAGCTCTTGTAGACCAGGCTGGCCTTGAACTCACAGAAATCTGCCTGCCTCTGCCTCCCGAGTGCTGGGATTAAAGACATGTACCACCACCACCCAGCTAGGAATTAGGTTCTTTAATTGCTCTGGGAAGGAATTTCTTCTACAATGGCATGAAAGGACTGAACCATGTAGACAGAGACTGTTCATTCATTCCTGACCACCCAGACCCAAAATAATAACACAGAAACTATATTAATTGCAACACTGCTTGGCCTATTAGCTTAGGATTCTTTTTTTTTTAAAAAGATTTATTTATTTATTATATATACAACATTCTGCCTCCATGTATGCCTGCACGCCAGAAGATGATTGTGAGCCACCATGTGGTTGCTGGGAATTGAACTCAGGACCTCTGGAAGAGCAGCCAGTGCTCTTAACCACTGAGCCATCTCTCCAGCCCTAGCTTAGGATTCTTATTGACTAACTTATACCTTAAATTAACCCATTCTTATTTTATATTTTACTAGTCCTAGCTTAGGATTCTTATTGACTAACTTATATCTTAAATTAACCCATTCTTATTTTATATTTTACTATGAAGCTCGTGGTTTACTGTGAAGGTTTCCAGGTGTCTGTTTCCTTCAGTGGCTACATGGTGTCTCTTTGACTCTGCCTTCTTTCTCCCAGCAGTCAGCTTAGTTTTTCCTATCTAGCTCTATTCTGCCTTGCCACAGGCCCAAAGCAGTTTATTTATTAACCAATGATATTAAAACATATTCACAGCATACAGAGGGGAAATCCCATATTACCTCCCCTTTTCTGTCTAAATAAAAAAGAAGGTTTTAACTTTAATGTAATATCACATATAGCAAAACAGGTATCAAACAATAATTACAGTTAAAATATTTATATCTATTTTATCTTATCATAACTAAGGAAAACTATACTTATACCTATCTATTCTTCAACTCTATCAAAGACCCCAGAAGGATATAATATTACCTAAGTTAACAGGAAGTATATTGTAAGCAACTTCCAAAACTCTAGAATTGAGAGATACATCTTGCCGCCTGTACAATCACCCAAAGTTCTTCTGTATCATTGCTGCATCCATATTTAGCCTGCAGGCCCATAGTATTGGGCAGACTTTTCCATGAATCAAGAAATTTGAAGATCACTTATGTCTTGTACTGGCAAAGTCCATTAGTTGCTTTCTTCTGTGTCCTCAAAGATGTCTGGCAGTTCTTTCATGAAGCAGGAAGCCTGAAGAACTGTCTTACCTTCTTTAGGCAACTTCAGCAGTCATTTTCCTGTGGGCCCTCCATGTCTGGTTCATAGAGCGTACCATTAAGCAGTTCAGGCAAGAAGAGTTTCTTGTCCAAATGGCTAACCAACTTCATAAGGAGCTTCTCTGATCCCATCTTCCTCTTGAAGTAGCTTGGTGCTGCCAGGAGCAGATGTGTCTCACTGTCATGAAAAGTTCTAAGTTCTTAAACATTTTAAATGCCATATTCTGTTAGTCTTTGAAAGGTTTGAAGAATAACTATTCATCTGAAATATATCTTTGTACATCTACAAAACCTAACTAACATGACTACAAGGTTGACTATTATAGATGACTATCTATTAACCTGTATTTCTTAATTATACATTACATTTTTAAATGAGCTGCACAAACACAATACCTTAAACGAGCAGAAATACATATAACAAAATTGACCTTAAATTTGTATCAACAGATCAAGATCCATACCAATTCTAAGTGTTGATCTCTATATCATATCCCCCTGTAAATGTAAACAAACATTTATAAACAATACTTGGGAATTTGGGTGTAGTTCTCTTCAAACTCCTTCCTGCTTTTTGTTGGGCAAAGTATTTTTGGGTGTTCACAGAAACCTTTCAGGTGGTCTTGGTCCATCAAGCCACATTAGCCTGGAATTGTTCCACAGGTTCTCATCCTCTGTAGAAAGAAAAGCAGAACCTCTTTTCCAAAGTAACATGTTCTTAGACCCAAATTTTGAAGTCAAGATACCTTTAAAATATATATGTTGGTTTAGCTTAGTAGCCCCCAGAATCAAATATCTCTCTGTAGTCAAAAAATTCAGAGAAAACATTAATATACATAATCCAGACTCTCTGTGTATATTCCATCTTTACATGGCTTATTTTCTTTATTCCTTTAATCTATGACTACCTGTATTCTGTCTCTTTAAAGACTGTGCTTTATTTTTTAAACAATTCACTTATTTTTTATAACTATATACTTTTTCTTCTTTTTGCTAAGCCGATGTACAGATTTTAAATATACTGTGTCTCATTTACAGGTCTTTCATGTCTGAATCTGTCCTATTGTGTATCTAAAAGTCTTTTCTGACAAAACATTTTAAAATGGTATGTAGTGTGGTCACTGAGGCCTTAGATGTTGGTTCTGCCTCCCTTGTCCTTTTAACATGGCGGAGGTAATTTATCACCAGCTCTAGGATTGCCAGGAGGGAGCCTTGCTCACCACCTCAACTCTGGTAGGCAAGTGGCCTATGCTGCTACCAAGTAACTTGCAGCACACTGCCCACAAACTCCATTCAAGTGCTTGGCCTCCTGAAAGAGCCAGAGTTTGTGCTGCCAACATGAACCAGGAAGTCACCGTTTTTTATGCTGAGTCAGTAAATCTCTTCTTAAAGGAGTGGCAACACCCCTGTTTGCTTCCAGCAAACAGAGCCCATTGGTACCAAGATGGTTTACTAAACTCTGTTTTTGTGTATGTGTGTGTGTGTGTAGAATTACTTTTCAAGCTCTCTCATGTTTTATGTGGATATAGTTAGCCCATGTTGGCATGCCAATTTGTGGGCAGATACCATTCGTTCCCAAGTGCCCAGACCTGAAATAATAACACATAAACTATATTAATTGTTACACTGCTTGACCTATTAGCTTAGCCTTCTTATTGACTAACTCTTATATCTTAAATTAACCCATTACTATTTATATTTTATCATGAGGCTCATGGTTTACCGGTAAGGTTCCCAGGCATCTGTCTCCTTCAGTGGCTATATGGCGTCTCTTTGACTCTGCCTTCTTTCTCCCAGCATTCAGGTCACTTTTTCCTGTGTGGCTCTATTCTGCCCTGCTGCAGGTCCAAAGCAGCTTCTTTATTAACCAGTGGTAATAAAACTTATTCACAGCATACAGAGGGGAGTCCCACATCAGAACCATATTTGGCATAGGGCCTGAATTTGACATAGGGACCTGAAAGAGGTCCCTTGTAGAATTTCCCAACAGCAAAGGATTCCCATGACTATTCCTTGTTTACTTATATTCTTCCAATAACTGCCATTGCCACACCTTCCACATAATCAAAGTGGAAGGGGCATTCTGAATGATTATTCTTAGAAAAAAATTGTTTCTAATAATGCCCTGTCTACAATCCCTTTTAAAAGTAACCTTTTTTTTTGCCATAATTATAACATTTGACATTTCAAATTTTCCTCAAACATCTGGAAATCACCTCTCCTATCCATGTATCATCATGTTCATGAGATTCTATATTAATTATATCTCAGATCCATTCCTCCAGAGGTGCTGACCTTGCCTTTGATGGCTTATCCTTTTGCATAGAGAATTAGGATTCTCAAAAGCCAGAGATTCAATTATTATTTGTCTAGCTTCTGAATTTGGCATCATTCTATTTACTGCTGAAATTAATCTTTGTAAGAAATCCATAAAGGCTTCTTTTGGCCCCTGCATAGCTGTAGTAAATGAGTCAATTTTCTTTCCTATATTTTCAGTTCTGTCCCAAGAATTTAAAGGTGCTGCATGGTATAAATCCAGGGTATGGTCATTATATACAGCCTGCCTTTCCATAGTATCATAGTCTTTTCTAAGAATTTGATCTTAGGAGATTTCCCTGCCTCTAGCTTTAGTTTGTTGTTCAATAATTTTAGCCTCTTCTTTTAACCAGGTACTCCATTTTAATTGTGTATTTACACACACTGACCACGGGTTTAACATTTGCATAACAAAAGGTGAATGCATGTCATATGAGACTATTGCATCCTTGAAACTCTTTAGATCTAACAATGTCACAGGAGTTCAGTTAACTGTAACAGAATCTCTGCCATTTGGAAATCCCTGTAAGATTACAGGATATATTAAGGTTGGTTATCTGAAAACCTTAGACTGTTTCTATCTATTCTTATAATGAAATGCTGAAACTGACTCCCCATTAAATTCTATCTGGGTTTGAATCTCTCTGTGATCTGTTTTATTATATTTTTCCAAGGCTTGTATCTTAGCACTCAGAAAATATTGAATGCACAGCCATTTTCTCCCCAGCAACCTGCACAGCAAGTTCTCATAATTTGAAAGCCATCTGGAGAGAGACAGCTTCCAGGTCATCCATATCTTGATTTCTTAATGTCCTCTGACCAATATGGGTACTGTTTTCACCTACAGGGTTTTGCCATCAAGTTCTGTTTGACAGTCCTGAGCAATGACAATAGCATTTTAAGGGAGACCCTGGGTCCTCCTTGAGCAACAAATGGTTAGAAAGTATCCTAAACTTAGCACTGGGTTCTCATGTAGTTACCTGTGACTTTGGAAAGACACATTTTCCATCAACAGAAAATGTGTCCATTCAAGCTTTTTTTTTTTTGGTTTAGGTTATATTTTTTGCTAAAGTTATAAAATATCTTTCTAGAAATTGAGCAAGATACCAGAAAATGGAAAGATCTCCCATGCTCCTGGATAGGATCAACATAGTAAAAATGGCAATCTTACCGAAGGCAATCTATAGATTCAAAGCAATCCCAATCAAAATCCCAAAACAATTCTTCACAGACCTTGAAAGAATGATATTTAACTTCATATGGAAAGGCAAGAAACCCAGGATAGTTAAAACAGTCATGTACAACAAAGGAAATGCTGGAGGCATTACCATCCCAGACATCAAGCTCTATTACAGAGCTACAGTAATGAAAACAGCTTGGTATTGGCATAAAAACAGAGACGTTGACCAATAGAATCGAATTGAAGACCCGGATATTAATTCACACAACTATAAACACCTGATTTTTGACAAAGAAGATACATTGGAAAAAAAGAAAACATCTTCAACAAATGGGGCTGGCATAACTGGATGTCAACTTGTAGAAGAATGAAAATAGATCCATATCTGTCGCCAGGCACAAAACTCAAATCCAAATAGATTAAAGACCTCAATATAAGATCGACCACACTGAACCTGATAGAGGAGAAAGTGGGAAGCAACCTCCAATGCATGGGCACAGGAGACCACTTCATAAATATAACACCAGTAGCACAGACAATAAGAGCATCAATAAATAAATGGGACCTCTTGAAACTGAGAAGCTTCTGTAAAGCAAAGGGCCCAGTCATTAAGACAAAAAGGCAGCCTACTGAATGGGAAAAATCCTTACCAACCCCACATCAGACAAAGGACTGATCTCCAAAACATATAAAGAACTCAAGAAATTAGACATTAAAATTCTAAATAACCCAATTAAAAAGTGGTGTAACCCAATTAAAAAGTGGTGTATGGAACTGAACTGGGAATTCTCAACAGAAGAATTTCAAATGGCCAAAAGATACTTACAGACATGTTCTTCTTCCTTAGCTATCAGGGAAATGCAAATCAAAACAACTTTGTGATACAATACCTGTCAGAATGGCTAAGATCAAAAACACTGATGATAGCTTATGCTGGAGAGGTTGTGGAGCAAGGGGAACACTCATCCATTGCTGGTGGGAATGCAAACTTGTGCAACCACTTTGGAATTCAGTGTGGCAGTTTCTCATAAAACTGGGAATCAACCTACCTCAGGATCCAGCAATTCCACTCTTGGGAATATACCCAAAAAACTCTCAATCATACTATAAGAGCATTTGTTCAAC
Organism: Ondatra zibethicus; assembly: GCA_004026605.1. Taxonomy (NCBI): domain Eukaryota; kingdom Metazoa; phylum Chordata; class Mammalia; order Rodentia; family Cricetidae; genus Ondatra; species Ondatra zibethicus. The sequence continues at coordinate 1,133 of PVIU01027632.1, read as the reverse complement.
TATGTTCATAGCAGCACTATTTGTAATAGCCAGAACCTGGAAACAATCTAGATGCCCCTCAACTGAAGAATCGATAAAGAAAGTGTGGCACATCTACACATTAGAGTACTACTCAGCAGTAAAAAATAATGACATCTTGAATTTCTCATGCAAATGGACAGAATTAGAAAACATTATCCTGAGTGAGGTAACCCAGACCCCCAAAAATGAATATGGTATGTCCTCACTCATAAGTGGATACTAGTCATAAACAAAGGGCAACAGCCTATAGTTTAGGATCCTAGAGAAACTAAGTAATAAGGTGAACCTAAAGAAAATAATATATAGACCCACCTGGAAATTGGAATCAGACAAAAATTTAGGAGCAGGGGGGTGGGAAGTAGAGGGGGGAAGAAGGAGAGTTGAGGAGAACTTGAGGGAATGGGATGGTCGAGATGGAGGAATGACAGATATGAGAGCAAGGAAAGAGATATCTTGATTGAGGAAGCCATTATTGAGTTAGCAAGAACCTGGCTCTAGAAAAAATTCCCAAGAACCCACAGAGATGAACCCAGCTGAGACCCTAAGCAATAGAGGAGAGGGTGTCTGAACTGACCTTACCCTGTAGTCAGACTGATGATTATCTTAAATGTCACTATAGAACCTTCATCCAACAACAAATGGGAATAGAGGCAATGACCCACATCGGAGCACTGGACTGAGCTCCCAAGATCTGGTTGAAGAGTGGAAGGAGTGAGAGTATGATCAAGGAATTCAAGACCATGAGGGGGTCATCCACTGAGACAGTTTGCTTGAACTAATGGGAACTCACCAGCTCCAACTGGACTGGGAGTGAACGAGCATGCAAACAACCAAGCCCCTCTGAAGGGGGTTGACAGCTGGGGCAGACTGAGGGGTCACGGATAGTGACACTGGGATGTGTCTCTACTGCATATACTGGCTTCATGGGATCCTAGTCTCTTTGGACGTAAACCTTGCTTAACCTAGATGTAGTAGGGAGGGCCTTGGACTTTCCACAGGGCAGGGTGCATGGCACTACCCTAGGGTTGGAGGGGTGGGGTAGGGAGAGTCGGTGGAGGGAGGGACTGGGAGGAGGGAAGGAGAGGAGGGAGTGGGAATTTGGATTAGTATTT
>PVIU01027631.1:0-20168 GCA_004026605.1 Ondatra zibethicus | reverse complement strand
GACTCAACAAGCATGGGAAGCAAGCTAGTAAGATAATTCCTTCATGGCCTCTGATTCCTTTCTTGCCTCCAACTCCTGCTTTAGATTCCTGTCCTGACTATTTTCAGTGATGGAAATGGAGTGTTAGAGCCTGGGAACTGCAAAATGAATCAAATCCTTTCTTCCTTATGTTGCTTTTGGCAATGATGTTAGAACACAGGAATAGGAGACAGGGAGCCAAATCAAGAATTAAGATCTGTGCTGGAATTAAGAATAACTTTGATTTTTAATTTTTTTATTTATGGACTTAGTAGAGTATTGATAGCATATTATCTATCATACCTAGAACCTACATGGGAAAAACATTAATACATATAATAAATAGCAAAATCAATATTTTATTGCTCATTTTATATTCTTATAATGCTATAATGTTATAAATTTATTTGGGAAATTATTTTCATGTTCATTTATATAAACAAGTATTTTAATATAAATTAACTTGACATCATATAAGAATTCTATGTTACCTTATGTTAACATAAGGGAAACTCATTCTGCCTCATAGGTTTTTTTATTTGAAAATTTTACTGACACAATCATTGTGCATCTATATGAGACACAATCTGAAAATTTAGTACATATGTATAAAATGTAGTGATTAGATGAAGAAAATTGGCATCTGCATTTTGAAAATATTTATTACTTCCCTGTTTTGGGATTCCTAAAACATCTCAAATCTAGTTCCATTTTAAATCCATAAAAAATGTAGAGTCACTTTACTATGGTATAGAATACAAGAGATTATTCAGTTTATTTAAATTCATTCTACAACCCCTTAACACAAAGTCCTACTAGACTAAACAAATCACTATTCTACACTCTTCTGGTCCTTATCTGTAGAACTGATTATACAATCTGGAAATGAACACTTTGTTGGATATTTTTAAAATATTTCATTAATTTTTTATTACTTTGAAATTAAAGACAAGAATATAATTACATTGTTTCTCCCTAAAAACCTTCCCATGTACCCCTCCTTGCTCTCTTTCAAATTTATAATCTTTTTTACATTAATTATTATTGCACATATATGTATGAGCATACCCATTCCTAAATACAACCTCCACAGTTTGTATAACATTTCTCTTATATTCTAAATGTGATCATTTGGTTTTGGATAATCCATCAATCTTCTCTTGCCAGGGAAAGACTAATTCTCCCTCTTTTAGCATTCCTTAGTTACTTGGAGTTCTTTGTGTGTGGTTGAGAACTCATTGTCTCATCCCTCTGATAAAATATGACCCCACATATCTATTTGGACATTTTTACACACATTTTGATATTCTTGAGACATTAGTTACCTTTACTATATCTGAAAGATTTCCTCCTCAGTTTGCTTCTGGCAATTTAATAACTTTGGGTCTTGGAGGTTGGAGAGATGGCTCAGCAGTTAAGAACACCGACTGCTTTTACAGATGACCTGAGTTTAATTCCCAGAACCACATTACACCTCACAACTGTCTGTGACTCTAGCAGGTGAATAAAAGAAGCAATTGAGTAACAGTGTATGTTCTGCTCCCAAATACATACACAGTCCTGACACAGGAGCATACACACACACACACACACACGCACACACACACACACACACACACACACACACACACACCCACACACACGCACACCACACACAGAGATAAGAGACACACACATTCACACATACAAACACACAGGCACACATCACTTCTACACCAAATGCATTTTTTCTGCTTTGGTCAAAAGTTTCAAGGAGGGGCTGCTTGTTTGTCCCAGTTGCCTGGATAGCTTAGCCTCAAAATAACCACATGAAAATTGCATCCATTAAAACACTGCTTGGTCCATTAGTTCTAGTTTCTTATTGGCTAATTCTCACATCTTAATTTAACCCATTTCTATTAATCTGTGTACCACCACGTGGCAGTGGCTTACTGGGTAAAATTTCCAGCATCTGTCTCTGCTGGATCCATGGCATCTCTTCAACACTGCCTTCTTTCTCTCAGCGTTCAGTGCTGTCTTCCCCGCCTACCTAAGTTTTCCCCTATCAACAGGCCCAAAGCAGTTTCTTTAATAACCAATGAAAGCAACACAAAGACAGAAGGACCTTCTACACCAGTTAAACAGTCAACAGGTGCCCATGAAAGACTGAATGGAAAAGAAAAAAAAACCTTGAATTTCTCAAACAAAAAAAATTGATTAATATTTAATTAATTTTATAATTTCAGCAAATTTCTTATAAATCAGAATTGCCAGAAAATAATAAAGCAAAGCTTCAAATATATCCATACTGCCGTAAATGTGGCTATTTCTAATGTGATCTCAATGATTTTAGCTATAAAAACTTTTAATTAGAAAGTCATGTTACTTCTATCAGCTACAGCCATTAATATGTCTTGCACAAGTGATCTACCCACTATAGAATTACAAATGTTAGGCTTTTTGATGTAAATAGATTAAAAGTTTTAGTAATATACAAAGGAAATAAGTATGCAAGTTGATACTAAATATAAACCTGTTCTAAACTGCATTTTGAACACTTATAAATGGTGATTTTAAAATTATTTTAAAAGATTTTTTTCTTTTTTGCTGAGGTTTTTTAATTTAAATTTATTTTGCCCAGTATGGCTATGAATTCATCTCTCAGTTGATTCTGCCATTTTTCTATTTGCAATCTTAAATACTTAAACAGTGTATAGCTGTCAAATTAGGAAGAAGAACTACCAGGTGAAATCTGCATAATGTTTTTAATCCTCTTCAATTAATTGTTGCAAGCAAACCAATAAGGTGACAAAGGTCACAGTGGGTGAGTTACTTCTCATGACAGGATTCTCACCCCAAGTGAAATATGCAGAAAACTTGGTATCAGAAATGTCTCAATGTTAATGATTCTCCAACTTTCAATCATGTTCGCATCTCTTTAGAAAATAATCTATGACATTTATTAAAGTATATTATGAAACAATTAACTTATGAAATACAAAAAATATTTTTCAAACTTAATCTAAACTTTAATATATTTTTTTCAATACTGGATGGAAATGAAAAAAAGTAGTGTCTGGATTATTGAAGACTTTTTTCTACAGTTTTTTCAAGTATATACAGTTGTGTAGCTTTTAATAATGGTCATTCAATAAATTTGTGATAGAATAATAACATAATGTTTATGATTCTGATAGAATAAGATAGATCACAATAAGTAGAATGACACACATAAGGATATAAAAGTATTCATATATACTGAAAACACCAAATATTAAGTTTTGTGCATGTAAAAAATGTTAGGTAAACATCTGGTAAAGGTTATCTAATTAATATGTCTGGTTAATATATGAATTTTGATAAAACTTCCAAATCAGATAAATAATTTTTTACTATGTTTTAAATTTCAAATTGTTCTTTGAAAGGATATTAGAAATTCACCTTATGACAGAAAATACTAATTTCAAAAATGTCATTAGCTCTTTCTAAGCCTTCAATCTTTTCAAACTAGACCCATTCAGTCACTCATAGTAAAACAAAGTTGTCACTAAAATATACTCAAGTGGAGTATGGTGCCTTATTACTCTAATCTCAGCAATACTTAACATAGTCCATGCTGGCCAGGGCTACATATAGTGTCTCTGTCTCTGAGATAATGAAAATGAGGGTGGAATGTCAGATATGATGATATAGAAACACATGTTTATATAGGATATTAAGCTGAGGCAGTATTACAAAGGCCTGGAATGTATTCTTATAGTGTAGCTCAAACTGACCACTCAGACCAGAACTATAGGATATATGGGAGGATCCTGTATTAATTAATCAAACAGAAAACAAATGAGTCATACACACACAGATACACACACCACACATACATATTCAGCACATACACATATAACATACACACACATTCTTTACCAATAATTATAAAGAAATACTTATTCCTAGCCCAATCCTTGTCAAGATAGAAACTATAGCCTATATAAATGTTGTCACACAAGAAAGGTAATTTATATAGGAAATTATTCTGTTAAGTAGCTAAATAGGATTGGTAGTCCTGGAAGCTATCAATCCTCTGAATCCTTGCTGTTGTTTTCCTCTTGACATTGACTACTTGCAAATCATGTGAAGACGTTAACACTTTTATTGCTGAACCTACCAATTTTCTTGGACACTAATTTAAAGGACATGGATTTCCCACCCCTCTTCTCATCTGCCTTCTCCTCTGGCAACTTTGGAGATTTAAGGTTCATTTATTCCATTGTCTAATAAAAATTGACATGTAAACCCTTCCAAATCCCTTTCTAAATACTTTAATTTATGAGACTAATAAATCAAAGAAATAAATTCTAAGGTTCTGGTAAACTAAAATTGTCAATAGTGAGGAGGAAGAGGAAACAGCCTTCTTTATTTTATTTTTTATTTTTCCATTCAAAAATTGACCCTTCCTTCCCTTCTCCCATTCCCCTCCCGCTCCCTCACTAACACTCCTCCCTCCCCCTCCATCCTTAAGAGAGGGCAGGTTACCCTGCCCTATGGGTAGTCCAAGGCCCTCCCGCTCCATCCCGGCCTAGGAAGGTGTGCATCCAAGTAAACTAGGGTCCCAAAAAGCCAATACATGCAGAAGAGACAGGTCCCAGTGCTATTATCGATGGCTTCTCAATCCGTCCCCATTGGCAGCCACATTTAGATAGTCTGGATTGATCACATACTCGTTCAGTCCCAGTCCAGCTGGATTTGGTGAGCTCCCATTAGATCAGTCACACTGTCTCAGTGGGTGGACCAAGCCCTCGCGGTCCTGACTTCCTTGCTCATTATCTCATACCTTCTGTTCTTCAACTGGACCTTGGGAGCTCAGTCCATTGCTCTGATGTGGATGTGGGTCTCTGTCTCTATCTCATCCATGGCCAGGGGAAGGTTCTATGGTGATATTCAAGATATTCATCAGTGTGACTATGAGACAAGGCCAGTTCAGGTACCCTCTCCTCTGCTGCCCAAGGACCTAGCTGGGAAAATCCCTGTGGACACCTGGGATCCCCTCTAGAGCCAAGTCTCTTACCCACCCTAAAATGGCTCCCTTAATGTAGATATCTTCTTCCCTGCTCCAATATCTGCCCTTCCTCCATCTCCACCTCTAGTAAGAGGCACGGGCCTGCTTTTGGTCCCGGAGGCCGCCTGGCTCCTGCTGCACCGTGCCTGGCTAGCTTATGCCTGAAATAATTACACAGAAACTGTATTCATTGAAATACTGCCTGGCCCATTATCTCTAGCCCCTTATTGGCTAACTCTCACATATTATTTTAACCCATCTCCATTAATGTGTATCGCCACTTGAGTGGTGGCTTACCGGCATGAGTCTAACCAGTGTCCATCTTGGGCCGGAGAAGCATGGCATTTCCCACATTGCCTTCTCTCTCCCAGCCTTCCGTTCTGTCTACTCCGCCCACCTAAGGGCTACCCTATCAAAAGGCCAAGGCAATCTCTTTATTCAACCAATGAAAGCAACAAACAAATACAGAAGACCCTCCTACATCATCCACCCTCCCTCTCCTCCAAGCTCTCCCCAGTCCTTCCCTTCTCCCTTCTCTTTCCCCCTCTCCTGTTCCCCCAACCTCACCTCTATCCCTACCCCACCCCCATGCTCCCAACTTTTGCCCGGCTATCTTGTTTACTTCCAATTTCCAGGAGGATCTATATATGTTTTTCTTTGGGTTCACATTGCTATTTGGCTTCTCTAGCGTGGTGAACTATAGGATTAATGTCCTTTGTTTATGGCTAGAGTCCACTAATGAGTGAGTACATACCATATTCATCTTTTTGAGTCTCGGTTATCTCATGAAGGATAGTGTTTTCTATTTCCATCCATTTGCATGCAAAATTCAAGATGTCCTTGTTATTACCACTGAGTAGTATTCTAATGTGTATATATTCCAAACTTTCTTTATCCATTATTCCATTGAGGGGCATCTAGGTTGTTTCCAGGTTCTGGCTATTACAAATAATGCTGCTATGAACATAGTTGCACTAATGCTTTTGTAGTATGATTGGGCAGCTCTTGGGTATATTCCCAAGAGTGGTATTGCTGGATCCTGAGGTAGGTTGATTCCCAATTTTCTGAGAAACAGCCAGACTGATTTCCAAAGTGGTTGCACAAGTTTGCATTCCCACCAACAATGGACGAGTGTTCCCCATACTCCTCATCCTCTCCAGCATAGGCTATCCTTGGTGTTTTTGATTTCAGCCATTCTGAGAGGTGTAAGATGGTATCTCAAAGTTGTTTTGATTTTCATTTCCCTGATTGCTAAGGAAGTTGAACATGACCTTAAGTATCTTTTGGCCATTTGAACTTCTTCTGTTGAGAATTCTCTGTTCAGATCATTACCCCATTTTTTAATTGGGTTATTTAGAATTTTAATATCTAGTTTCTTGAGTTCTTTGTATATTTTGGAGATTAGACATTTGTCTGATGAGGGGTTGGTGAAGCTCTTCTCCCATTCAGTAGGATGCCTTTTTGTCTTAATGACAGTGTCCTTTGCTTTACAGAAGCTTCTCAGTTTCAGGAGGTCCCATTTATTCATTGTTGCTCTTATTGTCTGTGCCATTGGGGTTATACATAGGAAGTGGTCTCCTGTGCCCATGTATTGCAGGCTACTTCCCACTTTCTTTTCTATCACGTTTGGTGTGGTCAGATTTATATTGAGGTCTTTAATCCATTTGGACTTGAGTTTTGCGCATGGTGATAGATACAGATCTATTTTCATTCTCCTACAGTTGACATCCAGCACCATTTGTTAAATGGCAGAGAGAGAACACACAAATTAACAAGATCAGAAATGAAAAATGGGACATAAGCCTGTATGCCACAAAATTGGAAGATGGAAGAGAATTGGGCATTTTTTAGATAAGTATCACATACCAAAATTAAATCAAGACCAGGTGAACAACTTAAATAGACCCATAAGTCGTGAGGAAATAGAAGCTGTCATCAAAAACCTCCATATCAAAAAAATCCCAGGACCAGATATTTTTAATGCAGAATTCTACCAGAACTTCCAAGAAGAGCTAATACCTATACTCCTTCATGTGTTTCAAAAAAATAGAAACAGAAGAGTCATTGCCAAACTCCTTTTAGGAAACAGCCTTCTTGACTGTAATCCCAGCTACAGTATTGGTATGCCTAGGCTAAGAGAAAGCCAACAGAGGAGGGGTACTAGAGACCCTAAACTTGAGAAACCCCTGTCTGGCAGAATGTATATCATGCCAAACTAATAATTAGTTAAGACTTCTTTTAATAATTTTGATAAAATCATTTTCTTCCTTTGGTTGTAATCACCTATCCATTTCATAAAATATTTTCTGGGGCAGTTTATTTATTTATTTTATTTTTATTTCTTTAAAAAGAAAACAATCTTTTTTCATTATACACACCAATCCAAGTACCTCACCTCCTCCCATTTCCTCCACACATCCCACACCCTGCCCCCCTCCAGCCATTCCACAAAGAGGGAATGGCACATTGCTTTGGGGAAGGGCTAAGGCCTTCCCTACTTTATCTGTGCTGGGTGAGGTATCCATCCAAAGAGAATAGATTTCCAAAAAGCCAGTACAAGCATTAAGAATTAATCCTGGTGCCACTGCCAGTGGCCCCTCAGTCTGCCCCAGCCATGCAATTCTCACCCCCATTCAGACGGACAAGTTTGGACCTATGCTTGAACCTATGCTTGTTCTTTTTCTGTCTGGCTGGAGTTGGTGAGCTCCCATTAGCTCAGATAAACTGTTTCAGTGGGCATCCCCATCATGTTCTTGGCCTCTTGGCTCATATTCTCACTCCTCAACCTCTTCAACTGGACTTTGGGGACTCAATCAAGCACTCCAATGTGGGTCTGTGCCTCTGTTTCCATCAGTTGTTTGATGAAGGTTCTATTGTGACATTTAAGATATTTATCAGTCTGACTACAGAGCAAGGCCAATTGGGGCCTCTCTCCTCTATTGCTTAAGGTCTTACCTTGGGTCATCCATATGTATCCCTGGGATTTTCTCTAGAGCCATGTTTCTTGATAGCCTCATAATGTCTCTACCAATCAAGATATCTCTTTTCTGGCTCTCATCTCAGTACTTCCTCAATCTCGACTATCCTGTTTCCTCAAGTTATCCTCACCCCTCCTATCCTTTCCTCCTCTTCCCCTTCCACCCTCCCTTCTACCCCCACCCTCATGCTCCCAATTTCATCAGGTGATCTTGTCTATTTTGAACTTCCAGGTGGATCTACACATGTTTTTCATACAGTTAACCTTGTTACTTAGCTTCTCTAGGATCATGAAGTATAGTCTCAATATCCTTTGTTTATACCTAGTATCCACTTATGAGTGAGTATATACCACATTCATCTTTTTAGGTCTGGGTTACCACATTCAGGATAGTGTTTTCTAGTTCCATCCATTTGCATGCAAATTTCAAGAAGTCTTTTTTGTTTTGTTTTGTTTTTGTGTTTTGTTATTTTTTTATGGCTGAGTAGTAGTCTAATATGTAAACATACCACATTTTCTTTATCCATTCTTCAGTTGAGAGGAATCAAGGTTGTTACCAGGTTTTGGCTAATACAAATAAGGCTGCTATGAACATAGTAGAACAAATGTCCTTGTCGTATGATTGAGCATCTTTGGGGAAAAGCCCAAGAGTGGCATTGCTGAGGTAGGTTGATTCCCAATTTTCTGAGAAAGCATCATACTAATTTTCAAAGAAGTTGTACAAGTTTGCATTCCCATCAGCAATGGAGGACCATTCCTCTTACTCCTCATTCTCTCCAGCATAGGCTATCACTGGTGGTTTTGATCTTAGCCATTCTCACTGGTGTAAAGTGGTATTTCAGAGTTGTTTTGATTCGCATTTCCCTGATGGCTAAAGATATTAAACATTTCCTTAAGTGTTTTTCAGCCATTTGAGATTCTTCTGTTGAGAATTCTCTGTTTAGTTTTCTACCACATTTTTAATTAGCTTATTTGGAAGTTTGGTGTCTAATTTCTTGAGTTCTTTATATACTTTGGATAGCAGTCCTTTGTCTGATGTGGGGTTGGTGAAGATCCTTTCCCATTCAGTAAACTGCCATTTTGTCTTATTGATGGTGTCCTTTCCTTTAAAAAAGCTTCTCAGTTTCAGGAGGTCCCATTTATTTATTGTTGTTCTCAGTGTCTGTGCTCCTGGGGTTATATTAACTCCTGTGCCCATTCGTTGAAGGCTACTTCCTACTTTCTTTTCTATCAGGTTCAGGGCAATCGGATATATATTGAGGTCTTTAATCCATTTGGACTTGAATTTTGTGCATAGGGATAGATATGGATTTAATTTATTTCTTCTACATGCTGATATACAGCAAAGCTAGCAACATTTGTTGAAGATGCTTTCTTTTTTCCGTTGTATAATTTTTGCTTCTTTGTGAAAAATCAGGTGCTTGTAGGTCTGTGCATTAATATCTAGATCTTCGATTTGATTCTATTAGTCAACCTCTCTGATTTTATGCCAGTACCAAGCTATTTTCATTACTGTAGCTTTGTAATAAAGCTTGATGTCAGGGATGGTGATGCCTCCAGAACTTCCTTTATTGTACAGGATGGTTTTGGCTATCCTGGGTTTTTTGTTTTTTTCATGTGAAGTTGATTGTTGTCCTTTCAAGGTTTGTGAAGAATTGTTTTGGGGTTTTGATGGAGATTGCACTGAATCTATAGATTGCTTTTGATAGGATTGCCATTTTTATTATGTTGATTTTCCCTATTCAAGAGCATGAGAGATCTTTCCATTTTCTGGTATCTTCTTCAATTTCTTTCTTCAAAGAGTGAAAGTTCTTGTTGAGCAGGTATTTCATATCCTTGGTTAATGTCACGCCAAGATATTTTATGTTATTTGTGGTTATTGTGAAAGGTGATGTTTCTCTGATTTCTTTATCAGCACCTTTATCATTGTATCTAGGAGGGATACTGATTTTTTTGAGTTGATCTCATATCCTGCCGCATTACCGAAGGTGTTTATATATCATCTGTAGGAATTCCCTGATAGAGGTTTTGGAGTCACTTATTGTTGGAAGAGGGGGCTGCTTGTCCATCCTGGCCTCCCAGAACTGAAATAATCACATAGAAACCATATTATTTAATTCACTGTTTGACCTATTAGCTCTAGCTTTTTATTGGCTAACTGTTACATATTAATTTAACTCTTTCAAAACTCTACAATTGACAGAAATATCTAACTGCCTGGACAGTCACCCAAAGTTCTTCTATACCATTGGGGACCCATCTTCAGCCTACAGACCCATAGTATCCAGAAGACTATTCCATGAGGCAGTAAATTTCAAAGACATTTCCACTTATATTGGCAGTTTGTCAGTCACTTTCTTCTGTATCCTATAGAATGTCTGACAGACTCTTTCATGAAGCAGAAACCCTGAAGGACCGTCTCACCTCCTTTAGGCAGCTTCAGCAGTCATCTCTCCATGGGTCCCTCACGTCCAGTTCATACAGCATAACATTAAGCATTCCAGGCAATAGCCCAAATGGCTAACCAACTCCATAAGGAGCTTCTTTGATGCCCATCATCCTCTTGAAGTAATTGGTGCTGCCAGGGGCAAATGTGTCTCATTGTCATGAAAAGTTCTAACTTCTTAAAACATGAAAGAATATCTATCTAACCTAAATATAGCTCTATTTATCTAGACAACCTAAGTACCATGACTAGAAGCCTGACTATCTATTAACCTATGTTTTTAAATTACACATTATATTTTTAAATTAGCTGTACAAACACAATACCTTAATCAAGAGCAGAAAAACACATTCATACTTATAGCATATCTCCCTTTAAATGTAAAGAAACATTTACAAACAATATTTGGAATCATGGGCATAGTTCTTTCCAAACTGCTTCCTGCTGTTTATTGGGCAAAGTAATGTTTTGGGGGATGGTCAAGGTGACCTTTCAGGGGGTTTGTTCCATTAAACCACATTGGTCTGGAAGGATTCCACAAGTTCTCATCCTCTGTAGAAACAAAAGATAAACCTCTTTTCCAAAGCAACATATCCTTAGACCCAAATTTTAGAATCAAGATACATTTAGAGTGTATATGCTGATTTAGTTTAATAGTCTATACTATGAAATGTCTCCCTGTATTTAGCTCCTTCACAGTCAGAAAATTAAAAGAGAACACAATAATATACATAATTTAGATTCTCTGTGTATGTTCCATCTTTATGTGGCTTATTTGTTTTTACTCTATTAGTTTTTGATATTTTATTACCTTTACTCCTTTAATCTATGACTGTACTTTGCCTCTTTACAGACCATGTTAATTTTTTTAAAAAAACCATTTATTTCTTTTTATAGTTATCTATGCTTTTTCTTCTCTTTCCCAAGCCTATGTACATTTCTCCAACACTGTGACTCATTTAGAGTTCTTTTATGTCTGAATATGTTCTATTGTGTATCTGTAATTCTTTACTGTCCAGCAGCATTTCTTAAAATGCTAATCACTTCTTACAAACTTAAACTGCTGCATTACTAGGGTATATATGGTACCTTCTGCTTGCTCTGTACAGTGCAATGGTAGAAGTCTATTCACCACCTCTGTAAGCCATGTATATCATCTGAAAATGCGAAAAGTTTTACTTCTTTCTTTTCAATTTGAATCCTCTTGATCTCCTTTTGTTGTCTTATTGCTATAGCCAGAACTTCAAGAGCTATGTTGAAGAGTAGACAGCCTTGTCTTGTTCCTGATTTTAGTGGAATTGCTTTGAGTTTCTCTCCATTTAATTTGATGTTGGTTGTCGTTTTGCTATACATTGTTTTTATTATGTTTATATTTGTTCGCTTTATCCCTGATCTCTCCAAGACCTTTATCATGAAGGAGTGTTGGATTTTGTCAAAAGCTTTTTCAGCATCTGATAAGATGATCATATGGATTTTCTTTCAGTTTATTTAGATGATATATTACATTGATAGTTTTTTTTGTGTATGTTGAACCATCCCTACATCTCAGGGATAAAGCCAACTTCATCACCGTTGTGTGAAACAGTTTTTTAGTGTTTAATTATGCTTTCCTTTAGCAATTTATGTCTTTAGAGTCTTGTCTCTAATCCAGCTCAAGACCCAATTCCAAATAACCTAAAATTCAGAAAATGTAAGAGGAAAAGTCAGAAAAATTCTTTAATATGCAACTTTAGGCTTGTGGGATTACATCAAACAATACAGTGTCTGTACAGCAGGAGGAAGGATCAATACAATGGAAAGGTGAAACCTACAAAAAGAAAGGAAATAATAGTAATTTATATTTCAGAAAAGAAATTAGACTTCAAAAGATTTTACAGAATTCTAGAATTCACATAAACATTTTCAAAAAATGGGCAAATGACTTGAACAAACTTTTTTCAAGGGGAATATGCCTTTTCAAGATGAACATACATGAAAAGACAATTAGCATTACTAATCATCAAATGGTCAGAACTAAAACTGCACGATTTCTTTTCATACTCGATGGTATTTTTTAAAATAAGCATTTAAGGTTTAGAAGGTATGAGAAACTGAAGCCTTTTAGTTGTTGGTGGGGTTTCTAGAGAAATTATTTATAGAATTCCCATATGACCAGCAAACCTTTTTTGCATTTATATGTATTTTATTCTAGTACACTATTTCTAATAATACCATTTTTTTCGTCTAGGACAATGTGTTTGCTCTCTTGTTGAGAAGAATTTTGGCTTGGTTTTAGTGCTAAAGGATGCTGACCTTGGGTATTTGTTGACATGTCTAGAGGTGGAAGCCTACGGACACCTGCCTTTTCCCAGTCATCACCTGAGACTCCCAGCCTCACTTCAAAAGCATGACATCGGTTTCACTCCAGATGCAGAATCAAATCAATTAATAGAGCATAAAGGATGTAGTGCCCCAATGTTTTATACTCAACATTGCTGACAGTCTGATTATTAATCTGCCATAATCATCTTTTTATTTTATTTTTTAATGTTTTTTAGTTGTATATTTTTTATTTTAAAAAATAAAAAAAATCTATTTTACATACCAGTCCCAGTTCCCCCTCTCTCTCTCTCTCTCCTGTCTTCCTGCTCCCATATCTTCTCCACACCTCACCCCCATCCACTCTTCAGAGAGGGTGAGTCCTCCTATGGTGAGTCAACAAAGTCTATCACACAGCTTGAGGCAGGACCACGGCACGCTTCCTGTATCTAGGCTGAAGAAGGTGTCCTTCTGTAGGGAATGGACTCTAAACAGTCAGCTCGGGCATTAGGAACACATACTGGTTCCACTGCTAGTGGTCCCACAAACAGTAGAAGCCACACAACTATCACCCACATTTAGAGGACCTGCTTTTGTCCTATGCAGGTTCCCCATCTCTCAGTCTGAAGTCTGTAAGCTCCCACTAGCTCGGGTTAGCTGTTTTGTGGGTTTCCTCACCATGGTCTTGACCACTTTGCTCCTAATATCACTCCTCCCTCTCTATAGACTCCAGGAGTTTGGCCAAGTACTTAGCTGCAGAACCCTGAATGTGCTTACATCAGTTACTGCATGAAGGTTCTATGATGACAATTAAGGTAATCATCAATCTGATTACAGGGAAAGAGCAGTTTAGGTACCCTCTCCACTATAGCTTATATTATTAGCTGGGGTCATCCTTGTGGATTCTTGGAAACTTCCCTGGTGATTGGTTTCTTACTAACCCCATAATGGCTGCCTCTTTCATTGCTCTCTTTTTATTAAATTTTTGCAGTTATTTTACATAACAACCACGATTTCCACTCCCTCCTCTCTTCCCATCCCCTTTCCACTTCCCCCTAGTGCCGCATCCACTGCTTCTCAGTTAGAAAGGAACAGGACTCCCATGGGAGTCAACAAAGAATGGCATATTACTTTGAGGCAGGACCAAGCTCCCCCCACTGCTACAAGGCTGGGTGAGGCATCTCTGCATGGAAATAGGTTCCCAAAGCTAGCTCAAGTGCCAGGGACAGGTCCTGATCCCACGGCTAGGTCCCCACAAGCAGATGAAGCTACACAACTGTCATCCACATGCAGAAGGTCTAGGATGGTCCCTTTCCGGCTCCCTAGTTTTTGGTTCAGAGTGAGCCAGGAGACTTTATGTTTATATATCTATTCAAAGAGAAAATGAAGGCTGAAAGAGATGTCTTTATTTTCATGTTCTTTGTCATATTTTTTGCTTCACAATGATACAAACACTAACCACATGCACGTGGAAAATAGAAAATGAAAACATGATGCATAACTATAGAAAATAGCATGCTGTTGAAAAGGAAAAAAATCATACTACACCCAACCACACGGATGGGCCGGCAAACAGTATGCTAAATGAAATGAGTTGCTGAAGGAAGCATACTGAATAACTCACTCCAAATAAGCTTTATAAAATAAACAGGAAGAAAAGGAGTTAGCATGGGAATAATAGGAAGTATTTATTTAAATAATAAAAAAAATATTCAAGCAAGAAGAATAAGTTGAAAGATGTATTATATAGCATTTCTTGGTAGTTTGCCAATTTAATATGCCATATTTGAAATATTTTAGAATGGGAAATGTCACTTTAAATATTTTCATCTCAAAGAAAGAAGGAAATGAAAGGAAGACACAAAGCAGGAAGATAGAAAACACAGCAAATTGGGGATGTTTTACCCAAGCCATCGTCTTTTTTGTGGCATTTATGTCACAAATAAGTGAATACTTTTGAACTCTTCAGTTCATGTCCACTTTATAAGTATAATTATTTTCATAAAATTCTGTTCTTAAAATTGTTAAAAATTTAAAAATATGTTAAAATGTTTATAAAATAGATTTCATGCATTTAGAAGAAACTATAAAATTTTCAAGGATTAATGAACAGAGAATGAATGCAGTTCAGTTTGACAGCAAAGACCAAAAATATAACGAATAACAGAAATGATCAGTGTGGGCTGAGGGAGAGAGTTTTCACAATTCAATAGATATGAGACTGTACAGGCAGACAGGAGAAACAACCCAAACATTTAATAATAGAATACAAAAACAATAGAATGGGAGTTATCCATGTGTAACAATTGCAGCAAGTCCAAAAGAAACAGTTCCATCTTATGGTTTACCAGGAACAGTCTCTATACCATTGCCCAATAAATTGTTTAGCTCAGTTATTATCTTTATATATTACTCCCAGTCTGCCTTAACCAGTTTAGGAATGTCTTCAACTCTTGAGTCTTTTCTCCAGCTCCACTATATAAATACAAAGATTTAGGTGATTTTATTATATATAATTACACCTATAAAACTCTCAATTTCTTTTTAAGTGGTATATAATAATCACTTTTACATATTTCTAATATAACATGCTTTTAATTATCCATTTACAAAAATCAGTATATTTTGTATAATTGTGTATTTTTGAGATCAGTGCAATTTTCCATGGAATTCTTTCTGATTCCAAAATCTTAGAACCTTTTTCTTCTCTTAGATAAACTGATGTTAGGATGTTCCCAATAGCATGATCCTTCCTGTCACAATAGGAAGTAACTAGGCACCGTGGGTAGTTACATTGACCTGGAACATATTTCTGTGCTAAGACAGCAATAAAATATATTTTCTTAAGAGTCCAGATCAGCATACATTTAGTCTCTAATTTCCCAGTTTGCTCATTTTACCTTAATCTGTCCTGTATGTTAACATACTTGTAGTCATGCCAAATCCATGCAACAGAAGAAGTAGAACATGGGGCAGGACATAAAGTACTGATTCCAAGCAAGGGCAGAAAATTCTGTAATTATTTCAAAGTAACATTATAACATTAAAAAAAAATGCTTTGTATGATAGGACGTACAGTAGGACACAATGGAGGTCAAGAATTCTATAATGTTTCCCTTGAAGTCCATCTTTAAAGTGCTAGTGAATTTCATGTTTAGTGAGAATGTTTTTTCTCACATTGTAAATGTCTACTGCCTCTCTCTGCCCTCATATATTTTCTCCTTATGCACCTGACAGAAAGGGTGCTCTTTGATGTCTCCTCTTATAAACAGTAATTCCATCAGACTGGAGTATAAGGCTAATAATCATCACTGCTTTCTTATACATTACAGCACAAATACAATCACACTTGTGGTTAGGGCTTCAGCATTTGAAACTAGAGGTGGGATGGGAGGGGCTGACTACCTTCTCACACTCTGTGTAATGCTCTATCTAGGTCTTGTAAGAAGTCTGTATGAGGAAAGGGTCCAAACTTTAATATTTATTTATTCTTACTTAAAGAAGTCATCTATGGCTTTCAAGTTTTGTAACCCTGCTTATAATTCTATTTTATTATTATTACTCACATTTTGTAAGAAAAATTATACAATGAAAAATTCTTATAATAAAAATAATTTATAATTTAACCTATGCTACAATATTGTGTTTATAAACACTTAAATCTATGCATATATCCACTTTCAAAAGTATTTACAACCCAAGTCTACTAGTTAATACATCATTCAGATGGTCAAGTAGAATAATTACATTAATCAAATTTCCATATAAACAGATACCACTGACAGTATATTTTCCATAGAGGTGTGGGCTGGTTCACAAATGAATCAAACCAACTAAAAAAGCTATCATTTTACAGAAAGGTTTGATCAAATCTAGCAATACAACAACTTTTAGCTCAGTTACTTAAGCTCTATACATTGGTTTTTGAACAGTGATTTAAGTTTTTGTAAATTGTACATTCTTGTCATTTCACCTGTCTTGTTTTCAGTGACTCAAGTTGTACTTGAAAGAATCAATACATGTATACATAAAAATAAGTTCTTGTTGGAGAAAGGCTGCTTGTTCGTTCCTGGGTGCTCAGCCTTGAAATAATCACCCAGAAACTATATTATTTAAAACACTGCTTGGCCCATTAGCTCTAGCTTCTTATTGGCTAACACTTATATTTTAACTTATTTCTAGTAATCTGTTTATCACCATGTGGTTGTGGCTTACCAGGTAAAGTTCCCAGCTTCTGATTCTGGCAGAGCTACATGGCTTCTCTTGACTCCACCCTCTTTTTTCCCAGCAATCAGCTTAGTTTTCCCTGCCTAGATGTGCTCTACCCTATCAACAGGCCGAGGTAGTTACCTTATTAACCAATGGTATTCACAGCATACAGAAGGAATCCCAATTTTCATGTGGTTATTTCAGGTGTAAACTAGCCGGGACCAAAAGCAGGCCCTCTCTCCTGTAACATTAGGCAATTTCAGCAGTCATTTCTCTGGGTCCTGCATGTTCAGTTCATACAACGTACCATCAAGCAGTCCAAAAAAGAGCAGTTTCTTGCCCATATGGAGCCTCTTCGATGCCCATCTTCCTCTTGAAGTAGCTTGGTACTGCCAGGAACAGATGTGTCTCATTGTCATGAAAAGTCATACGTTCTTAAAACATTTTAAATGCCATATTCTGTAGGTCTCTGAAAGATTTGAAGAATATCTACCTAACTGAAATACATCTCCATATATCTAGAAAACCTAACATGACTACAAGATGATAATAGATTATTATCTATTAACCTATATTTCTTAATTATACATTCCTTTTTTTAATAACGTGCACAAACACAATACCTTAATCAAGACCAGAAATATACATAGATCAAAATTCGTCTTAAATTTATATCAATAAACCAAGATCCATACTAATGGAAATCTTTATAGCATATCCCCCTTTAAATGTAAAAGAACATTTATAAATAATATTTGGGAATATGGGCATAGTTCTCTCCAAACTGTTTTCTGCTTTTTATTGGGCAAAGTAATTTTTTGAGAGTTGTTCAAGGGGACCTTTTAGGGGGTCTTGGTCCATCAAACCACATTAGTCTGGATGAGTCTGGTGTTTATCTTCTGTGGAAACAGAAAAAGAACTTCTTTTCCAAAGCAACATATCATTAGACCAATATTTTGAAGTCAAGACACCTTTAAGATATATATGTTGGTTTAGCTTAGCAGCCCATACAATGAAATGTCTCTCTAACATAGCTTCTTCACAGTTAAAAATTAAAAGAAAACACAATAATATACATAATCCAGACTCTGTATAGTCCATCTTTATGTGGCTTATTTGTTTTTCCTCTATTAGTTTTTTAATATTTATTTTAATCTATGATTGTCTGTACTCTGTCTATTTACTTCTTTTTATAACTCTATACTCTTTATCTTCTTTCTGCCAACTCTATGTGTATTTTTTAAACACAATGTGACCCATTTAGAGGTCTTTTAAGTCTGAATTTGTCCTATTGTATATCTGTATTTTTTTTAATGTGCAGGAGCACTTTTTAAAATGCTAAGCCCTTCTTATGAACTTAAGCGGCTGCATTACTCAGGGAAATATGTCACTTCCTGTTCGCCCCGCCCTATCCAGGATGGTGGAGCAGTTTGCTGCCTCTGAGAGCCATGGTGATAGCCCATTTTTAGGCACACAGCCAGTCTATGTTGCCATTAAGCAAGTTGTTGCAGTCTGCTCACAAACCCCATTTAAATGCTCCATAGCCAGACCTCATCAGAGTTTCCTGAAAGCAAGGCCCAGGCCCAGGAAGCTGCACTTTTAAAACAACACAGTTTCAAAACAACATGTTTTTTCTTTCTGCTACTGCTGAATCAGGAACACCTCTTTAAAAGGAGCCATGCTTCTGCTTGCTTCTAGCAAACTGAGTCCATCCAAGAAAATGCCGCTACTAAACCATACTTAACTCTGTTCTTTTGTGTCTAGGATTCCTTCCCAAACTCTCTCAGGTTTTAAGTGGATTTTAGTTGCCCACATTGTCACTAATAAGTACTAAGTAAGGCAAACAAATACTGAGTGAAAATCATTTTTCTTAACCAGAACAGATACTGAAACAGCAAAATTATTCATTTTTAGTATTAAAAAATGGTTTTATTGTACCATGTACTCATCACTAGAAAAAAATTTATCTAGTTTTACACAAGAAAATAATGAATGAACATAAAAACGACAAGATAGTTGGATGGGGAAATGGCTCTATTGGTAAGGTACACTTGTGGAATAAAGAGGAAGACTTGAGGTTTCGATCCCAAGGTAAAGTTATGATAACAGCCTTTGATAGGGGAATGGGAATGGTGGAAGTAGGATGGTCCTTGAAATCATTGAGTAGCCAAGTCTAACTGAATCAGCATGTTTTATACTCTGCTCTATTGTATAAAGGTGGAGGATGACTGAAAACTGTGCTGAACACCAGTCTCAGGCCGCCAAATTCACATCTACACAGCTACACATGTGCATGCCACCCACTTACAATGCACATACCATAGCTACACATGCACATGCAACCCCCAACAATGCACATACACACAGCTACACATGTGCACACCACCACACCCAACAATTCACATGCACACAGCTACACATGCACACGCCGCCCCAACATGCACATACACATAACTATACACTCACATGCCACCCCTAACAATGCACATACACACAGCTACACGTGTGCACGCCACCCCCTAACAATGCATATACACACAGCTACACATGTGCACACCAACCCCTAACAATGCACATGCTCACAACTACACATGCACATGCCACACCTTAACGACCCACATACACAGTTACACATGCACATGCCACCCCCTAACAATGCACATACACACAGATGCACACACACCCACACACCCACACCCACTACCCTCTAACAGTGCACATACACACAGGTACATATGCACATGCCACCCTGTAACAATGCACACACACACAGCTACACACGCACACGCCACCCCCTTACAATGCACATACACTCAGTTACACATGCACACATCACCACCCCCAACATACAAGCCAGCACCCCCAATACATACACAGACACAGAACCATCCTGTCCCTGACAAATGAAAAGATAAAATAAAATGAGGAACTCTAGGAGCTAGGTGAAACGAAAATAAACTGAGTAAAGAGGTAGTTTAGACTCTACCCAAATCTTTTTTTTCCATACATTGTTTTGTTTTATTTTTTCCATTCAAAAACATAATTAAAGAAATAAAATTTTTACCTTTCTTCCCCTTCTCCCGGTCCCCTCCCACTACCTCCCCACCCCTCCTCCCTCCCCCTTCTTCCTTGAAAGAGGGCATGGTGCCCTGCCCTGTTGGAAGTCCAAGGCCCACCCCCATCCCTCC